>SJYC01102855.1:0-62391 GCA_006408675.1 Madoqua kirkii
GTGAACAGGAATAAAATCAGTCGAGATTTGCCATGTGGGAGCTTAACCCCAGCATTGCCAACACTTTGAATTTTCAACAAAGTCAGAAATCTAAATTTCATATTATTTTTAAATGTCAATAATGAACTTTTTAGCATTCAAAACTATCTTGGATGACAAAATGGGAACCTGGCAATGACCCATCATCAGATCTTTGGCCACTAACCTATCTTGAGTTAGCCAAAAAGTTAATTTGGGTTTTTCCATAACATGTTACAGGAAAACTCAAACGAACTTCTAGGCCAACCAAACAATTTATTCAAATGAGACTTAAAATGTTTAAAATAAAGCATAAAATAAAGTTCATGTCATACAATGTTCTTTAACTGAAACAGAGTGCTACACATCTCAGATGCTCAGATATATTGTGAGCTATGAATCACAAAACTAATTCAGAATATAAATCTTATTCCTGTTATAAAATTATGCAAACTAATTGAGCAATATTACCTTACACATGCGCTAGGTTTGGGGTGGACTTATTTCAATTAGGCAAACACACAGTGCTCTGACAGGCAGAACATATTCTCAGAAGAAAAATACCAGGAAAAAGCCCATATAAGCAATTCTATTATGATCACAAACTGTTTCAAATCTACATCATCAATCTGTTTTAAATAAGCAATAAACAACTAATTAAATCCAGAATCATAACAGATTCAACAGTTAAAATTCTTACTGCCAAACCAGCTACTTTTTATCTGGAAATAAATCTTGAGTTGACATATACATAAGTTATAGCTTATAGACTTCTATTATATACCAGCCTCCCTTTTGTAAGGGCAATGATAACATCCATTAATTTTTTCACAAATACAACAATTACAGGGTGCAACACAGTCAGAAGTCCTGTTAGCTTCATAGCTCAAAAAACACTCAGAAGCTTGGCTAGTGAAGCCTGCTTTATTGTCCAGTGCTGGTAGCCTGCCTGTAGAGGTCCCTGGTATTTATTCTTTTACTTTGGACATGAAAAGTCTACTCGCATAGAGAAGTTGATATGACTGTTGACGGTTTTTTAAATCAGTGTTAATATGCAAAGGAATTAACATTTCCCAAAGCTTCTGCAAATGCCTCCCTACTTCTAAAACTCCAGATGACATCCCAAAACCTAACCTTCATCTTATAGCACTTAACATAAATCTTGCTTTGTTTCAAATAGCTTGTGTATGTGCTCTTCTCCACTGATTTGTACCAGGTACCTGAAAAGTGTTGATTCGGTCTTTTTGATCATTTATTGTTTACCCATAGAAGACCAACCCATCATAAATCCTTATGCAGATGTGTACAGATACTCAGTATATGTGTACAAATTAATCAAAATATGAAAATCTGGAGATTCAGAGATACGGATGCAAACCATCCTTTCCATGGTACTTTATGTTTTCTGATTGGTACCCAAACTTGACTGTAGGTGTCACCCAATAATTGCATAAGATATGCATCATTGTACTGTTAAATTATATAGAAGAGCTCTTGAGCTTCCCATTTGCCATGGAAGATATCTCTTAAGGATATGAGGATGAGACATACACATACATTACCCCTTTAACTACAATATGGAGAGTGATAAGAGCAATTATCACATTATATGAAAATTACTATTTATCTCTTCCCTAGAATACAAACTTCTTAGAATACTGATCATGCTACAGTATCTTCACAATATTAAATATAATACAAAATTTGACCCCTAAGATATACTCATATCTATTAATATAATATCAATCAATGATAAGCCAGTTTGATTAATAATGATGCCGTCACCTTCATAATCATTCTCAATAAAATATATGGTAAAAGGACTTCCAGGTAGCCAAGAGAATGGTGGCTGCATAAATCCATATCTCTTCATGCATCCCGTCAAAATTATACATATCAACAATAAGAACAAAAACATACAAATTCTATGATTTCAGCAAAACTAGAAGACAGGACATAGTAAATTTCATATTATCTAAAAATGGAAAAATAAATGCCAATTCCCATCGGAACTATTTCTTGGGCTCCTTCCACAATGTTTTCAGGGAGTTCGTGACATGTGGAAAAATGGTCCAAAAGAGAGAAAAGGGGTTTGAGATAAAATATACTCCCACTGAAGAAGAAAAAATCAAAACAAAACTGAAGAGCCTATTATATCGGAGCAATGACAAAAAGAAAAAATAATCACATAAAGAGTGACAGTAAAAATGTCAAAGTATGTAGCTCCAGAGGCCATCCATCCACAAAATTATTTTAAAAATTAAGTGTAACTATAATCATTAGCTTTGCAAGAACTCTGGGAAAAGTTAAAGATTTTCAGTTCATTTCAGTCACTCATTCATGTCCGACTCTTTGCGAACCCATGAATCACAGCACACCAGACCTCTCTGTCCATCACCAACTCCCGGAGTTCACTCAAACTCATGTCCATCGATTCACTGATGCCATCCAGCCATCTCATTCTCTGTTGTCCCCTTCTCCTCTTGCCCCCAATCCCTCCCAGCATCAGAGTCTTTTCCAATGAGTTAACTCTTCACATGAGGTGGTCAAAGTACTAGAGTTTCAGCTTCAGCATCATCCCCTCCAAAGAAATCCAAAGGCTGAGCTCCTTCAGAATGGACTGGTTGGATCTCCTTGCAGTCCAAGGGATTCTCAATAGTCTTCTCCAACACCACAGTTCAAAAGCATCAATTCTTCGGCGCTCCGCTTTCTTTACAGTCCAACTCTCACATCCATACATGACCACAAGAAAAACCATAGCCTGGACTAGACGGACCTTTCTTGGCAAAGTAATGTCTCTGGTTTTTAGAAACCAAGCAAACCCTTACTCAAGAAAAATACAACTTAACAATTGTAAGAAAACATTGCAGCATTTTTACCCACTCTTGCCCTACTTACTTTCACTGCTCAGTTGTGGTCTCAAAATCAGCCCATGTTCTCAGTGGAGGATCTTGTTTCTGGGTTCTGGAAAAAACAGAGCAGATCTTATTTTCAGAGAATTGTGTTTGTATGTTCTAAGCTACAGGAGGAGTTAGCCCACGGCATTTATTTTTGTTTTGCTTAAGTCAAAATAAACTTAGGGAAGAAAAGCTGGTGTGCAGAAGACATTCCTAGAAGCAATAAAAGGGAAATGAATAATTGAGGCAAAAAGCAAACAAGTGGAAAGCCTGGGAGAAAAAATTGGGGAGAGAGTTCTAAGGAAAGACTTCCATTCATAAATGAGAGCGTTCAAAAGCACATGTGTTTATTGAGAAATTTAGAAAAGCATGTATGTGTGCAGGGAAAGATACACACTCAGACTTGAGAAGACTCTAAGCTTTCACCTTTAGCTATCGTTGATGCTCAGGGTGAGCAGGAAGCTAAGGCTAAATCAGTCATGAATGATCTCACCAAGCACTGAAGGAAAGGCAGTTTGCAAAAACTGGAAGAGTTTTCTTTCTTTCTTTTATTTTTCCCCTCCTGGACTTCAAGGAAATCTGTGAAAACACTAGCTGAACATAAGCTAAAATAACAGAAAAACAGACTTTAGAGCTCACATGTGTCAAAAACTACATACTTTACAAATAATGTTTAGAAAAACCACTAAACAAATAAACATATGTAGCCCACAGCAAGAAACATAAAAAAACCTTGTGAAAAGGGAGAAAAATCTGATTTCCAGAGTTATTACATCCAAAATATGATTGTTATATAGAAAACAAATAGATTAAAGTTGATAACAATATTAAGAGCTTTTCTATATAGAAATTTAAAAGAACATATCAAACAACTTTTGCATGAAAGCCAATACAAACTGATAAGATTTAGCATCACTTTTGAGAACTTCTATGCATCATCATAACCTCAGGACGACACTGAAAGCAGTTGTCAAATGAAAATTTACAAGCAGAAACTCATCAATTAAAATAGAAAAAATGAATTGGATGAATTGAATTCCCCAATTAAAACAATAAAGTAAAAAATGAATGAGTAAAAGCAATACTGATCACTAGAACTTTCAGGTTTCTATGCATATAAAATGTAATTTAAAAATAAGTTGTTTTATTTGCAACAATATGGATGAATGTAAAAAATGTCAGGCTGCTTGGAAGAATCAAAAGACAGATAAAAGAGAACTCTAATCTACAGAAGTAGATAGTGGATCAGTGTTTATACAGAAGATATGAACAGTATGCTAATCTTTAGACTGAAAAGTGTCTTATGATACACATATTTGTTTATACATGTTAAAAATGATGTAATACCTATATATATAAAAACTCAGTAGGAACCACACATATAGTCAAAAGGAAGATTTTTTTTTAATATATTTTACTCTTAGAAACTTTTTGTCCTAAATAAGTAATCTAGCATGATATGAAGTCAATATATGATTTTAAAAAAGTACTGAAAACTGATTATCAAACACTTTCCAAATGATTTACAATGATGGTAGAACAGGCAGGCCATGGTCCTCGAACTAAAATTTTTAGGCCAAATTTCAGAATTCATAATTATTCAGACCTTAGAAAGATAACACACAGTAAAGCCCTCATGTATGACACCTCCAGTGAGGTGTGAGGCAGTACCCCTTAATCAAACACATTAATATTCTGTGGTGAAATGTATAATTATTCAAATTGACAAAGTTTTTAAAAAATACATGTTACCTCAGCTCAGTTGAAACAGATTTTGCAGCCAAATGACTGAAAAGAAAACTTTTAGTTTTTTGAGATTTGGGATTTCAGAAGCGTAGATAAGGAAATCCGGATCCTTATTTGCCCACAGCATTGGGCATATAGAAGATTTTTTTATGGACCTATTAACTAGGTGATATTTGATAAAACAACTTCATCAAAACGTTCATGTGTGATATCACCCACATTAAGTTCAACAATTCAGCTGGGACACATGCACATTTCAAGACAAGAAAGGTCTGCTAAGACTAAGAAATGGGGCTGCTTCCCAGCAGGTTGCCTCATTAGAAGATCTCTAATAGTATCTGAGTCTGGATTGGATTCTTGTTAGAATATTCAATAGTTTGGTTTCAGTTCTTCCCAGATTCTCAAAATACAAAGAAAAAGAAATAAAAAGGATTTCATTAAAAGGAGGAGGAGGAAAAAAAAAAGATTCTCATTTATCCAAGTTCATTGGAAATCTGCAATTCAGCATTCATTGCTATAATAATGAAAATTTTATAAAATCTTTATCTTGTCTTCTATACTTTTTAATGCTATTAATATAATTCAAAGACTGTATAAACTTTATCATTTCCAAAAAACACACATCCAAATAATTTCTAGATGTTATCAATTTGAAGAGTCTTCAATATTTTTTTTTTAAAAAGGTAACACTAATTTTGCTTGTTGCTACTTCTGTTTGTGATCCTCTGAATTTACACTAATTATTTAAATGTTCATGTATTAATTAATAGGGGAAATGAGTAGAATGCTTGGATTGATGGAGTGAAAGGTCTTATAATTATGCTGACAATTATTAATAATTGTAACAATAATTCTGAATAAATTAATTTTCAGTTCAGTTCAGTCGCTCAGTCGTGTCCAACTCTTTGCGAGCCCATGAATCGCAGCACTGAAATCAATAAAGAAAACTACATACTGAGCCTGCAAACATTATTATAATCAATTGTAATTTCTTTCTCAGCAAATTTGTTTTTCATATGTGGCATACATATATCAAAAGCTATAGATCTCTGAAGCCTAGAAATAAGGGGAAATAATCCAATCGGCAGTTAATAATTCTGAATAAATTAATTTTCAGTTCAGTCGCTCAGTCGTGTCCAACTCTTTGCGAGCCCATGAGTCGCAGCACTGAAATCAATAAAGAAAACTACATACTGAGCCTGCAAACATTATTATAATCAATTGTAATTTCTTTCTCAGCAAATTTGTTTTTCATATGTGGCATACATATATCAAAAGCTATAGATCTCTGAAGCCTAGAAATAAGGGGAAATAATCCAATGGGCATTTCTAAAGTAAAAAGCACTTCTAAGTGGAAATCTCATCACTATCTCAAATTCCATATTCTCTTTGGCCAAAGTCACCTTTAGAAAGATAATCAATAAAGAGAGATTGTTATTTTCCAAATATTAAAAAATATTCCAGTTTCAAATGTCATATTCCTATTGATTCATCTTTATGAGATTTTTTTTTCCTACCACCTTCCTGTGTCCAGTGGATTTGAAGAACTGTCTGCAAACCTGCTAATACACACACAATCATCATGTCTTCACTTTAGCAAATATAGTGAGGACAAAAAAATAATTAGCAAATAATATCAGGGTTAAGAAAAACTAGTAAATTTTAAATTTGACTGTTCTTTGTCTAACTGATGTCTTAGAGGTCCAGGAGAGGGATTAAGGGCTTAAAAAAAAAAGAAAAAAGAAAAAATAGCAGTTGTTTTCAAAGCCTCCTGTTTTACCCACTACATCTGATAAAAGAGTTTATGAGGAACTGGGTTTCATCCCTTCCCTTTAAATGGCTACTTCCAGAATAAAGTTTCAAATTGAGTGAGAGAACCATCACTCTCACTGACCAGGTTGGGAACTGTTTCTTTATCATGCTCAAAGCTGAGAAACAAAGCTTATCTTTGCCCAAACCAAAATAAATCACTGGACATCCAGTTTGACACTAATACAAAAGAAGTTAGGGGCCTCTTTGGGTTTGCTGAAGGAAAGGAAGGGACATCTAGTTCTTGTAAGTGTCAGTTGCAAATGATTAATGAATCAACAGAAACTAACAGGAAGGGGAGTAAATCAACACAGGGTCAAGTGGTCTAGATGTCAAAAGGCCGGCCAAATAGGTAATTTGTTGAGATGCTTATGAAGGATTTTCCCAGAGAAGGTCACAAAATACTGTGACTGCAAATAAGAGCAATGGAAACTCTTCCACAGGTCTACTGGGAAGAGCTGTCTGCAGACCCACTGGACACACACAGAGAAGCATCTGTCCTCACATGCCGCCTGATCTTATTAGAGAAGTGAGATGGCATCTTGAGAACACTTTCTCTCTACTCTAGTTTATTGGAGCAGATGAACGGATCTTCAAGTGCACAAAGTAAATATTCAGGGAAAGATGAGGGGAGCAGGAGTCGGAGGAATCTCAGAAGTAGAAACAGAGAAAAACAGAACATGAACCCTCATAAAATAGAGTGAAGAATATAAGAAAATCTGGATCTTTGTTTATCAAAGATTCATAGTTAAAGCATTTGCCTGACAATGCAGGAAATGCAAGAGATGTGGGTTCGATTCTCTAGATTGGGAAGATTCCCTGGGGTAGGAAATGGCAACTCACTCCACTATTCTTGCCTAGGAAAATTCCTTGGACAGAGGAGCCTGGCGGGCAGAGGAGCCTGGTGGGCTACAGTCCATGGGGCTGCAAAAAGTCAGACATGACTGAGCACACACACACATAGTTTGGCAGAAACGTTAATAAAAAAAAGCAACAGGAACATACTCTCTATTGAATATAAAGATGGATTGCTTAGGTCCCAACAGGCAAGAATCTGTTTCATACCCATAAATGAAGTCTTTTTGAGGAAAAGAAAGATGACTATATACACACCAGTTGTTATTAACCACTATTATTGGTCCTAATAACCATGACTAATAATAAAGTCTGTTGTTCTGCCCAGACAGAGCAAAGACTATGTTAACGCTTACCCAGCACACAGCCTGTGTGTTCATCTTAGAAGAGTGAAAAATACCTCCAAATGCAACTAGGATTGGTCTTTAATCCAAAGGTACTTCAGCTGGTTTCCACAAACACTATTTAGAAGTCAAAAATCAAATTTCACTACCTCCCACTGCCCCCACCACACACAGAGTACATCAATGAATCTATGTTCATTACTCTGAGAATCTGATAGCTTCCAGCAAATTCTCAAGCAGTTCTTAAACGATTAATAACTACCTATGTAACACCCTACCCATAAGGCCAGTGGAGAAGGAAATGGCAACCCACTCCAGTTTTCTTGCCTGGAGAGTCCCAGGGATGGGGGCACCTGGTGGGCTGCCATCTAAGGGGACACACAGAGTCAGACACGACTGAAGCAACTTAGTAACAGCAGCAGCAGCAGCAGCAGCATAAGACCAGTAGTAGATAGAAGCGTACTAAAATGGAAATAGTAGAGACTATCCATTTAGTTAGCTAACCCAAGAAGAGGGCTTGTTTCATGGAACGTGTGTATGTGTGTCTGTGTATACTTGAGAAAAGTAAAACAGAATGCAACATCCTGGTATTTATTTTTAATATAAATAATCCTAAAATTCTTATCAATTTTACATCAGAATAAATAATTTTAGCAAGGGACAGGAAGACTCTCAAAGAAAACTGGGGAGAATTGTTAGGATATCTGCCAACTAATCAAAATGTATTTAAGTTGAAATTTGAAGGGAATAGAAAACTATTTTACAAGTTTATAAGCAGATACCAGACATGGCATCAGAAAAGACAAAATTGTGGTGACACAGAGATAAGCAACTGTCCCTTAAATTTCACTGGTTTATATTAAAAATATAATAGATTAAATAATTTAGTAAGTAAGGAGTAAATATTTCGCATATTCTGCTCCCTTTTCATTTCACTGGTGTCTAGTGACCTAAATTACTCTAAATTCAAAGGTTTCCTTGTGAAATATTCATGTAAGATTTTTCTGTATAAGTGGATAATAACCTTTAGCACTGAAAAACTTCCTGGGTTTTAAAACTGCTTATAAAAATAGTATAGAACACATATGAGAAAGAAAGTAAAAGTATTAAAATTTTATTGTGTTTTTATCTTTTAAAAATAAAAAAATCAAAATAGAAAAAGTAGGTATATTATTAAGTGATAACTGAAATTAAGCATAATATGGATAAGAAGATAATTAGCTTCTTTTTAGAAAAATAAAATCCAGGAGACAGAAAGAACTTATAGATGAGATTCATCATTTTTTGAATCTTCAAATTATGGAAACTTTTAAAAGACATATAACATCAAACACTGTTAAATACCTTGCTTTTCAGAAAGAAGAGAATATTAAATTCTATACATGCCAGTGGTTTACATTAGCATTGTTCCCTGGCCGGTGTTCAGAATAAGTTATTAGACAAATGGATGATGAGTGCATAGAAAAGAAAGTGAAGCTACTAATGGCCTTCATGGGTTCACTGGGAAAAGTTATGCCAAGTGAACAGTTTTCCTTTTAACAGCTTCTAGTGCCAACTGGGAGAGTGAGTTCTAAATCTTCAAACAGATTCTGTAGGTGTTTTCCCTTGTGCTCTACCATATTTCTTATCAGTGACTTTTAGTGAAGGCCTGAAAACTTAAGAAGAAAAATGTCTGACTAAATTGGAAACAATAAGAGCAGTTATGGTAGCTGAGAGTTCAAAAGCACAAAAAGTAACACTGGGAGAACTTGAAACCAACATAAACAAGATTAAATTGTGGCAAACTCAAAGTACTCCCCATAGGATGGGTGGCTGTCAGTTGCTTCTGGAAACTGAGAAGGACAGTATGCGTCTGAGCAGCACCTTGGCGGGAATACCTTAATATCAGATGCCAAGTCCTGGCTGGCTCATATGCCTAAGTATTTGATGGGCTTATCAAGGAAGGATAAGATGCCTGGGAAAGACCCCAAGACAAATAGCTCTAAAATGAGTAGAAATTTTCAATTGTTGACTTGCTTTTTAACTTTTCTTATCTTTTATAACAATGACCTCATTGCTTATCATGGAAAGGGTGCTATTAAAATGATTAGAACAAACCATGAAAAGGTTATTATGAATGATCATATATATATATTGAGAGATACAGTCTAAATAAACTTGGCAAATTTGATTTGAGTTATGTTTTAAAATATTTTCATATATTCTCTTGATGCCAACGTGCATTTTGAAGTCCACAGATCCCTCTAAGATTTCCAAGGAGACTATGTCTCCTACCTGAGGCATGGAGAAAGGATAAAATGAATAGATTTTCAAGGCAACAACTTCAATTGGGGTAAAATTAAACAAACTAAAACAAAGAAAATTGTGTCAGGGAGTGGGGAAGGTGGAAGGCCAAGCAAAAATATCTGGATGAACTTGACTAAACTATCTTTTATTTCAAGTGAAATGAGAGTGTGGTCAATGCCCTGCAACACTTAGTTTCTACTCTTTAATGAGACTGTAAATTTCAATAAGAATAAAGATCACAATGTTATTGACCTGCTTCCAAACTTTCTGCAGTTCTGAGCTTCCATAGTCCTCATGTCAAAATTACTTGATTTTTGTTTGTTCCTTGAAGTATAATTGATTTACAATGTTGTGTTAATTTCAGATGTACAGCAAAGTGACTCAGTTTATGTAAATAAATATGCATAATACATTGCAGCTCAGAAAATCAAAGACCAAATGTTTCTTATGTCATTATGACCACTCAATGACTTATTTTACCTTTCTTTCCACTCTTCAATAATTTGTGTAATAGCGATGTATCCAATAGAAAATCAATGTTTAACAATTCAAAAATATACATGAATGAGAAAAATAAAAAACAAAAGTACTAATTAAATTTAATTACGTTGTGTGGAGTAAATTGATCATCTTGCTTCATGTACCGAATTATTTGAGCCCAAGGAAATGGAGGCTTATTAAACAGTTCTCATCATGCTTGTATCATACTAACAGATACTATTCTTTCCATATCATGATTAATACCAAAATTTAAAAAAAAAAAAATCTGAGGTAGAACTGGTAGTGAAACTCCAAACAAAATCAATTCATGGAGATTAACAAAAGAAATAAAATTTCACTTACAGATAACCATAAAGAACTTGGAGTGACATACTCTTCCCCTCTTTAACATCTAGAGAATTTTATAGTTAGCAGTAGGAGAAAGTTACAATAGAAGAGACTAAGATATGGAGCTTTTTTCCCCTCAGGCTAGATTTATAAATTCGGCATGAAGTTTCTTCTCTAGAGTTGGGTAAAGAGGTCAAAAATAGCTATGTAACCCAGTCGTTTCCATCACTGTGTATATATCATCGTTTGGGTACAAGCAACAACAACAAAAAATACACTGGCTACAATAAGTAAAATGTGGAAATAGCTGAAAGTGTATCAGAAGATTTCAAAAATCAAATAAAAAGCTAGAAAAAAAAAATCACACTTAGAAATTAGCAGGAACCAGAAAAAAAATCAGTGGTTTAGGGAGCAGGTAGTTCTCTGCAGTGTCTCAGAAGAATGAATCCCAAGTATTTTCTGTCTTTATGTCCCTCAAATTCCAGGAAGAAAAGTCCCATGAATCTAGCTTAGTCCCATAGTTAGAAGGGTTAAGACACCTTGAGTCAGTTATGCTAAACTGTATGCCATGAGAAGACAAGTAATTCCTCTCTCCCAGACTTTGGATTCTATGACTAAATGAATGAACATTGTTGGTTCATTCTAAAATGACAAACATCCACTACAACCACTAAAGTCTAAACCAGGTTTTAGTCAATAAGAGCAGTAATCATTTTACCATTTACCTTGCTTAAGAAATATCAAATTTGTTTTCAATCTTTGTTGAAGATAAAAGTACCTATTAATCATTCAAAGAAAGATTCATGTATCTTTATATGTGAATAAGTTAATGATTGCCAGAGGACCTAACATTAGGGTTCTATCTACATAAAAGTAGTTACCAGCTCAAGAAATGAGACAATCTTACACAAATCTTTTATCTTGAATTTCTAACCATTAGTGGACACAGGTCTCATTTACAAACTTTGCCTATATAGACCACTGTGAGCTAGGTGATAAGTATTTAGACTTTATAATAGAAAAATGATGAGATTCTCTATGAAATTATAAAATGAAAGGCTAGTAATATGACAGAAATCATTGAGGAAACTTTTCTAGCTTTCTTTAGGCCTTTATGGAGAAGGCAATGGCACCCCACTCCAGTACTCTTGCCTGGAAAATCCCATGGATGGAGGAGCCTGGAAAGCTGCTGTCCATGGAGTCGCTGAGGGTCAGACATGACTGAGGGACTTCACTTTCCTTTTTCACTTTCATGTATTGGAGAAGGAAATGGCAACCCACTCCAGTGTTCTTGCCTGGAGAATCGCAGAGATTGGGGAGCCTGGTGTTGCACAGAATCAGACAAAAATGAAGTGACTTAGCAGTTAGGCCTTTACCTGCATTTAGTAGGTAGCTGTTATCTTCCCAGGAAGTGGTAGAACCAGCAATGCTGTATGATACAGTAGCAGGAACTGTCAACTGTCTTCCAAGAAAATGTTTTCCTTTACCTCTGTAGTAACACAGTAAAGCAGCAGTCAACTGGAATAGACTATGATTCTCAGTCTTCTTTATAAAGGTCATGTATCTAAGTTTTGGCAAATGAGAAAAAGCTTCATGAGGCACTTTCTCAAACCCTTTTGAAAGACTAGCAAATTCTATCTTTTTTTCTGTAACACTTCTTTCCTGCTAGATGGAATATGAATTTGAAGGTTGAAGCTGGAACATCAACATTGGACTATGAGGTAATTTTGAGAATGAAGCCTTTCCATGTTGTTGTTGTTGTTCAGTCGCTCAGTCATGTCCAGCTCTTTGTGACCTCATGGACTGCAGCATGCCAGGCTTCCTTGTCCTTCACCATCTCCTAGAGCTTGCTCAAACTCATGCCCATTGAGTCGGTGATGCCCTCCAACCATCTCAACCTCCGCTGTTCCCTTCTCCTCCCTCCTTCAACCTTTCCCAGCATCAGGGTTTTTTCCAGTGATCAGCTCTTCATATCAGGTGGCCAAAGTATCTGAGCTTCAGCATCAGTCCTTCCAATGAATATTCAGGACTGATTTCCTTTAGGATTGACTGGTTCGATCTCCTTGCAGTCCAAAGGGCTCGCAAAAGTCTTCTCCAACACCACAGTTCAAAAGCATCATGAGAGCTCCTTTATGAGGTCACGCTGAAATAGCGCCCAGGCCTGAAATCGGACTGAAGCCTTTTCCTCGCCTTTTCCTCGCCTGCCGCCTCCCGCTGCTTCTAGACTATGGCCCCTACAAAGTGAGCGAGCTTCGATCCTTCGTGAAAATGTGTACGCAGGACCAGAGCATTCTGCACACCAAGGAAATGTGCTTCCTGAGGGAATGGTGGAGAGCATGGGGAGTAAAATAACACCTGCTGCTCTTAAATCTAAATCGCAAGAAAATACCAAAGAAGAAAAAAACAGATGGTAAGAAGTGTAAGAAACGCCGTGGGAAGAAAAAGCCACCTCTAAGGACCGTCCATGGAAACCTTTATTGGGCGGTCGCTCTCAGGCAGACTCCCTGCGGGGAGTGGGGAAGGGAAGGCAGTCTGCGAGGTATGGGGGGTGGGCACGAGGTTTTATAGTCAGGCTGGCGTTCAAGCCAGGTCCTCCTACATAAGGTAGGAAGTGCAGGCTGTAGTGGTGATTGACACTTGATTGAGCCAGGCCATGGGATTGGTTCCCGGAAGTTTGGTCAGCTTCCGGTTCCTGTTTGGGCGGTGGCCAACCGCCGGACCTTCCACGACACTTTTCTGGGGCTTTTCATCACGACATGCCCGAACATGCCCAACCCCTCAAGAAGCTGGAGGAAAACAAAGACAGAGGAACCAAGTGAGGAAAGTGATCTAGAAATTGACAATGAAGGTGTGATTGAACCAGACACTGATGCATCTCAAGAAATGGGAGATGAAAATGTAGAGATAACTGAGGAGTGATGGATCAGGCAAATGATAAAAACGTGGCTGTCATTAATACCCTAAATGATGGTGAACTTCAGAAAGCCATTGACATGTTCACAGATGCCATCAAGCTAAATCCTCATTTAGGTATTCTGTATGCCAAGAGAGCCAGTGTCTTCATAAAGTTGCAGAAGCCAAGTGCTGCCATCCGAGACTGACAGAGCTACTGAAATAAATCCTGATTCAGCTCAGCCATATACAAGTTGGGAGGGAAAGCACACAGACTTCTGGGCTACTGGGAAGAAGTTGCCCATGATTTTACCTTGCCTTTAAGCTGGATTATGATGAAGATGCTAGTGCAATGCTGAAGGAAGTTCAACCAAGGGTCCATAAAATTGCTGAAAAACGGAAAAAGTATGAGCAAAAACGTGAAGAGCGCAAGATCAAAGAAAGAAGAGAAAGGATTAAGAGGGCTTGGGAAGAACATGAGAGAGCCTAGAGTGAGGAAGAAGCCAGAAGAGAATCAGAATCTCAATCTGGCTCTTTTCCAGGTGGCTTTCCTGGGGGAATGCCTGGTAATTTTCCTGGAGGAATGCCTAGAATGCCAGGAATGGCTGGGCTCAATGAAATTCTCAGTGATCCAGAGGTCCTTGCAGCCAGGCAGGATTCAGAAGTTATGGTGGCCTTCCAGGATGTGGTCCAGGACCTGGCAACTACATCAAAATATCAGAGCAACCCAAAGTTTATGAATTGTCAGCCAAACTTGGAGGTCAAGCATAATGCCCTTCTGACATATAGCCCCTGATGGAGGAAGAGCAACTTAGATCACTTAATGGATGTTGCAGTAATACAAACCAGTGTATCTCTGACCTTCTCATGAAGACAGCTGGAGTGCTTTGAAGATAATCCCTACCCCTTTCCCCCAAATTCAGCTGAACACATTTTACAGTGGTTTGCCATTAGGGTATTCATTCAGATAATGTTTTCCTACTAGAAATTAAAAACTTTAAGCAATTTTAAAACCTTACAAATACTTAAAATTAAAAAGATGTATTAACGCCTACATTTTATTTTACTATTTTGATTTTTTCCTGATTTAATTAAGCAAGGAAAATACATCAGTGTGGAAGATTTACTGTTCCAAGTTTGAGTGAAATAAAGATTTGTTAGTGGGAGGCAAATACAACATTTAAATAGATAAAATTTGAATTGGACATATGGTTACTGAGGCATTTTGATTGGTCTTTTTAATTGCTTTGTTATTACTGTTTTAAATGATTTGCTTCTGTAAACTCTTGGGACCATCAGTATTGCAGTAGGACCTGGGTAGGGACTAGAAGTCCTTGGCAGTACAGCAGCCATCTTAATACATTTCATATCATATGTCCCCTTGTGCACACGCAGTTAAATCTTACACTGTGGTGAAGAGATGGTTTTTATAATGCTGCAGGAAAACTGGATTACTTAGTTCTGTCCTTGTCTGATACCTAAAATAAATGTTTCATATTTCTACATGGGGGGGAAATAAGCATCATGAGAGAATAAACCTGAGCCTCTAAAAATTCCATGAAGCAGAAATCTTAAGGTATTTCTATCTTGTTTAAGTCAGTGTTGCTGTTGTTAGGATTACCTATAAGTAACAGAGGTACTAAGCAAATAACAACCACCTCATCGTTGTACGTGAACACATGATTCAGACTGGCCCTTTATAGTGTTCCCTATCCCTACAGTGCTTAGAATTCTCTAACTCAGGCTTCAACAGTACATGAACTGTGAACTTCCAGATGTTAAAGTTGGATTTAGAAAAGGCAGAGGAACCAGAGATCAAATTGCTAACATCCATTGGATCATTGAAAAAGCAAGGAGTTCCATAAAAACATCTACTTCTGTTTTATTGACTATGCCAAAGCCTTTGACTGTATGGATCACAATAAACTGTGGAAAATTCTTCAAGAGATGAGAATACCAGAACACTTGACCTGCCTCCTGAGAAATCTATATGCAGGTCAAGAAGCAATGGTTAAAACTGGGCATGGAACAACAGACTAGTTCCAAATTGGGAAAAGGGTATATCAAGGCTGCATATTGTCACCCTGCGTATTTAACTTATATGTGGAGTTCATGATGAGAAATCCCAGGCTAGATGAAGCACAAGCTGGAATCAAGATTGCCAGGAGAAATATCAATAACTTCAGATATGCAGGTGACACCACCCTTATGGCAGAAAGTGAAGAAGAACTAAAGAGCCTCTTGATGAAAGTAAAAGAGGAGAGTGGAAAAGTTGGCTTAAAATTTAACATTCCAAAAACTAAGATATGGCATCTAGTCCAATCACTTCATGGCAAAAAGATGGGTAAACAATGGAAACAGAGAGAGACTTTATTTTTTTAAGTTCCAAAATCACTGTAGATGGTGACTGCAGCCATGAAATTAAAAGACACTTGCTCCTTGGAAGAAAAGTTTTAATCAACCTAGACTGCATATTAAAAAGCAGAAACATTATTTTGCCAACAAAGGACCATCTAGTCAAGGCTATAGTTTTTCCTATAGTCATGTATGGATGTGAGAGTTGGATTATAAAGAAAGCTGAGCACCGAAGGACTGATGCTTTTGATCTGTGGTGCTGGAGAAGACTCTTGAGATTCCCTTGGACTACAAGGAGATCCAAGGAAATCAGTCCTGAATATTCACTGGACGGACTGAAGCTGAAGCAACAATATTTTGGCCACCTGATGTGAAGAACTGACTCACTAGAAAAGACCTTGACGCTGGGAAAGATTGAAGGAGGGATGAGAAGGAGGTTGAAATGGTTGGATGGCATCACTGACTCAATGGACATGAGTTTGAGTCAGCTCCAGGAGTTAGTGATGGACAGGGAAACCTGGCATGCTGCAGTCCATGGGGTCGCAAAGAGGGATACACAACTGAGCAACTGAACTGATCACCACAGTGGTGGCTGGCTTAGCAACAATCACAAACTCTAAGTTGGATCAATCTGGGGCTTCACAGAAACATAATCAATATAAGTGTCTTTCCTTTGGGCTGCTAGTCTGAATGATGTAAATATAGCAATGGTTACAAACTCTTAATGTCTCCTACTACATGGAGACCATTTCCACAGTAAAAGAGAATGTGGAAGGAACACAGAGGAAAACAAAAATAGAAAAAAGGAGTAGAAGAGACAGAAAAATATTTGACATTATGTGACTTTTTAATACCAACTGTGCCCATAGATTTACCAATTCCTTACAGTACTCATTTGGTGGTGAGGGAGAGGTTGATAGATTTAAGGTCCTTGAGTTGAGTTTCTGTTACTTTATCCTATAAGAAATCTGACTTAACAAGTCACTTTTTATAAAATTTTGCCATTCCAAAAGATTAATTGTTTCAGGTGTCATACACACTTCCAATCCTCTTGGTTTTTATAGATGTTTTTACTACCTAAGTTACAATGGGGGAAAAAAAGAGAATCCATCATGTGAAATTTCCTTTAACTTTTCAGAACACCCTAATAATAGTGTGTTGTTGGAAGAGGGTGTTTGCTATGACCAGTGCATTTTCTTGGCAAAACTCTATTAGTCTTTGCCCTGCTTCATTCCCCATTCCAAGGCCAAATTTGCCTGTTACTCTAGGTGTTTCTTGACTTGCTACTTTTGGATTCCAGTCCTCTATAATGAAAAGGACATCTTTTTTGGGTGTTAGTTCTAAAATGTCTTGTATGTCTTTGTAAAATCATTCAACTTCAGCTTCTTCAGCGTCACATGCTAGTAAAGTAATGGTCAAAATTCTCCAAGCCAGGCTTCAGTAATATGTGAACCGTGAATTTCCAGATGTTCAAGCTGGTTTTACAAAAGGCAGAGGAACCAGAGATCAAATTGCCAAAATCTGCTGGATCATGGAAATAGCAAGAGTTCCAGAAAAACATCTATTTCTGCTTTATTGACTATGCCAAAGCCTTTGACTGTGTGGATCACAATAAACTGTGGAAAATTCTGAAAGAGATGGGGATACCAGACCACCTGACCTGCCTCTTGAGAAACCTATATGCAGGTCAGGAAGCAACAGTTAGAACTGGACATGGAACAACAGACTGGTTCCAAATAGGAAAAGGAGTATGTCAAGGCTGTATATTGTCACCCTGCTTATTTAACTTATATGCAGAGTACATCATGAGAAATGCTGGACTGGAAGAAATACAAGCTGGAATCAAGACTGCTGGGAGAAATATCAATAACCTCAGATACGCAGATGACACCACCCTTATGGCAGAAAGTGAAGAGGAACTAAAAAGCCTCTTGATGAAAGTGAAAGAGGAAAGCGAAAAAGTTGGCTTAAAGCTCAACATTCAGAAAACGAAGATCATGGCATCCGGTTCCATCACTTCATGGGAAATAGATGGGGAAACAGTGGAAACAGTGTCAGTCTTTATTTTTTGGCCTCAAAAATCACTGCAGATGGTGACTGCAGCCACGAAATTAGAAGATGCTTACTCCTTGAAAGAAAAGTTATGACCAACCTAGATAGTATATTCAAAAGCAGAGACATTACTTTGCCGACTAAGGTCTGTCTAGTCAAGGCTATAGTTTTTCCAGTAGTCATGTATGGATGTGAGAGTTGGACTGTGAAGAAGGCTGAGCACGGAAGAATTGATGCTTTTGAACTGTGGTGTTGGAGAAGACTCTTGAGAGTCCCTTGGACTGCAAGGAGATCCAACCAGTCCATTCTGAAGGAGATCAGTCCTGGGATTTCCTTGGAAGGGATGATGCTGAAGCTGAAACTCCAGTACTTTGGCCACCTCATGCAAAGAGTTGACTCATTGGAAAAGACTCTGATGCTGGGAGGGACTGGGGGCAAAAGAAGAAGGGGATGACAGAGGATGAGATGGCTGGATGGCATCACTGACTCGATGGATGTGAGTCTGAGTGAACTCCAGGAGTTGGTGATGGACAGGGAGGCCTGGCAACCTGTGATTCGTGGGGTCACAAAGAATCGGACACGACTGAGCGACTGAACTGAACTGAGCACATACACATTATCTCAAGATAGGAGGCTGTGTAAGACGACTCAGAGAATAGACTATAACTAGAAGGGATCCAAAAACTCTGAAATGTTCCAATATTCAGGGGCCTTTACAAGATGAGGATTCAGCAAAGGAAAGAGAGGAAAGAACTGCCAATGAGATTCAAAGATATAAGAAAGGAATATATGAGAATTTTCTAAGAGGAATAAGTAACCAAATGCTACTGAGTGCTTCATTTTCAAATTTAGGTTTAGAAAACGTTTCCAGCAGTATCACTCTGTCACCACTCTGTGCATCCCCCAACTCCAACCTTAACCCTTATTCTGTCCCCATTGTAGTCCTGCCACTTGACAACTAGTTCTTGCCTAGCAGCTAGGAAAGTGGCCCTTCTATATTTTAGCATCTCTTCCCAAAGATAGGGTAACCTAATCATATTTAATATGTATCAGGGGGCAACAGTTATAGTGCATAAGACAGCAGAAGCCAAGAAAAACAGACTCAAAAAGCAATTACCTTGGAGATAAAATTAGAAGTTTTTTTAAATTGGGTGAAAAATGTTGCAATCCTTTATGCTTTTCCAATTTTCTTGCTTCAACAATTCACTGAGGCAGCATTACATACAGCTCAGGGATTACCCCAATTTGAGAGCTTCAGTTCTTTCTATTTGGAAAGTGATTCTGATGGATAGTATTAATATTATAGTACTGCATCAGAAAAGCTATCAAATATTCATTTTTAAGTAATTGTAACACCAATTTTCATTACCTAGAATGATAGCAGAGATCACCTAGGACAGTACTGGCAATTTCACAAATAAATCCTAAGATGGATCTAAAGTTTTGTTGATTTAACTTGAAAGCAAAGACCAGGTCATTATGTCAGTTAAAGAAATGGCTTTTAATGTATTGTTCCTGGACCAGAAGCAGCAGCAGCCCCTGGAAATTGCTGGAAATACACATTCTCAGGTCCCAATGCAAATCTACTGAATTAGATACTCTGGGGGTAGAGGCCAGCAATAGTGCTTTAACAATCTACCCAGGTGATTCCAATGAACAGAGTTTGATAAACACTGGGTTAAAGGATGAGAAAGGGAGACAGCAAGGAATAGAGAAAGAGAGGACCAGGAAGAAGAGTAGGCGGGAGAGAGACAAAGGAAAAAAGGTGGGAGAGAAAGAAAAGGTGAGGGCACTCAAGGGATGAGGGCTAGGGACACTGAGTGGAAGGCTTAGAAGAAAGATGGGAGGGACGTAGGAGTGGGAGAGGAAGGGAGAACCACAAGTGTCCTTTGATGGATATCTAGGGCTCGCCTGGTAGCTCAGATGGTAAAGAATCTGCCTGCAGTGCAGGAGACTGGGGTTCCATCCCTGGGTCAGGAAGGTTCCCTGGAGAAAGAAATGGCTACCCACTTCAGTATTCTTGACTGTAGAATTCCGGCACAGAAGAGCCTGGTGGGTTACAGTCCATGGAGTCACTAAGAGTCAGACACACCTGAGCAACTAACACTTTTCAGTTTCACATGAATACTTACACATATATGATCAACAATTTTGTTCTTGTTTAGTCACTAAACCATGTTGAACTCTTTTGTGACCCCCGAAGACTGTAGCCTGCCAAGCTCCTCTGTCCGTGGAATTTCCCAGACTAGAATACTGGAGTGGGTTATCACTTCCTCCTCCAGGGAATCTTCCTGACTCAGGAATCAAACCCCCATCTCCTGCATTGGCAGATGTATTCTTTACCACTGAGCCACCTTTGAGGTGGTATTTTGAAGTGAATAATAATTACCTCACAATATTATAAGAATTCATCTGAGAAAATTAAAGTAAAATGCATTTCCGGCACCTAATATGGGTAACATATGTATAAAATTACTAACCCCCAAACAGCTTAATATTAGCTTCAAAATCCCCTTCAAAATCCTAATTTTCCTCCTTTATTAACTATTATTTATTTTCTTCAAGGCATTATCTGTCTTAGGAGGCCTATTCTCCATCTCACTTACCTCTTGGCTTACTTTAATTTTGCTTTCATTCTAAATCCTTCACTACTTTCTTGAAACTCCCTTTACTGCTTATGTTCAAACTCATCCAGCTGATTTTCAGCTAATAAAAAAGTTGAAAAATATGCCATCTGGGGAGTGGTGAAACTTAGACGGCCATGTAAAGTCTACTGGTGTAATATCTTGGCAAAGAACTATAGATAAGATTAATGTTTATTCACATGGAGACAGGAACACTTTCCATTTAGAGCCAGAGAGAAGCAGAGTCAAATTGTTTTTGGTATCATTTGACTTCCTTATGGAGACCTAAGATTTCGTGGAGTTTTATTATCAGCAGAAAGTACTTGAGAGGCCAACTAATTCCAAAGATTCAGCTCTTCTTCGTTGTTTAATAAAAATCATAAAATCCACCTAGCTAAGAAATTTAAAGCTAAAAAACCAACTAATTAAACTTAATTGGGTCAGTCTGGGCAGGCTGATTACTCTGATTGGCCTCGGGAGAATCTGATCATGGATTCACCAAGAGAAACTTGGCAAAGGAAAGCTTGAAATCAGGACAGGTGCTATATTTCTGTCTGACTGGAGATGTAATTTTTAGTGAGAAATACACAAAAGAGGTTAAAGAGGCAACAGGGTATTGGGGGAAGGTACTATCAACTATAAGCAAGTCATTTCAGCCCATCCTAATTTCTCAGAGTGAAGCAGAAGGAATTATAATAAGGTCACAGGCTTATATTATAGGCCCTGGATTTCTTTTACCTGAATTAATCAAATACATTTTATCAGTTTTTATTTGTTGATATTTTGTTGAGGCTTTCATTTTTTTTGCAAATGCTTTCTTGCTGGCAACCTAGAAGAGGAACTAAAGAAAGCCATGTAGAACGACCCTTGATGATGGTCACATTTGTCTGAGGAACCCAGACCACTATACAGTAGGAATGCAAATTCCTAGAATTTGAGTACAATCTTATCCCACCAGCATATATGCTTATGATAATTATTTACTTGGAACCTCTTCTTTTGAATGTAGTATTACTCTGGTTAATTAATATTGATTTTGATTACATCAAGATAAAAATGTTTCAGCATATAAAAATGATTTTTGCACTTAGAAAACCACTTTGGAATTTCAGTCTTACCTTATAGAAGATCTCCAAGGATTAAATGTTTTATTTAAGGTTATATAAATCCATGCTTCTCAAACTGACCCATGGAACTCCTGCACTTAACTCATTAGAAATTGGCTTAAAAATATAAATTTCTAAGCCCTAACCCAGGCTACCAAATCAGTTTCTTGTATTAGTTTCAGGGGAATGTTCTTTTTGTTCATTTGTTTTCCAGTGCTTCCAGGTGGCTATGATTCACTCTAAAACTTGAGAAATGTACTTCCTGATTATGAGATAAGAAATGCCAGGCTGAGTAGCAAAGTAGTAAAGAGTGCCAGCTCCATCATACCATAAGTGGCATAATTTACCTTAAGCAAGTCATTTTACCACCTTGTACCTTGTTCCTAAAATGAAAATATTAAGAGTCCTTATCCCAAAGTATTATGGCAAAGATTAACACATGGCAAGTGTTTATTACATTGCCTTGACTCTTACTGTTGTTATTAAAAAGAAGGTTACCTGGATAAAAATGGTAGGCCAAACAAAAAATGTGTCTCAATGATTTCATGAGGTGATCCTGTTTTGCATGTTTCAGTTACTGCACTATTCTAGACACTCTTTATTAAAAGCTAACTTTTATCGTTGAACCTTTTTTGTCTTTTACTATTATTCCTAACACTATGAATCTCTTGAAAGAAAATAAAGCAACAGACAAGGAAACTTTCTAAGACACAAGGATAACACAAGAGACCCAGGTTTAAAGAGATGTGGCAGGGATATCCATACATGACCATAGGAGGAAATAGCTGTAAATCTTCTGACCCGCCATTATCCAACATAAAGGGTGATGGCTTAGAGAAAAAGAGCCTAGAGAAAAAAACAAACTCAGACACAAACCACATTATTACAAAAAATTAGTTATATGTCTTACGAAGTATGTTTCTCATCACTCTGAGATATGTACATTTTTCATCAAAAAATAACAACAAAAGAAGATAATGAGATGCATACCACGGAAAAGCCGCAACCAAGTTATCTGTGCTTCATCAACCATAGTGTTTATGCTGTTCCTACAAATTGATATGCGTGATTTCATTTAATTTAATTCTCAGAAAACCATGCAAGGAAGACAGTCTTTTTCACAGGGAAGGAAAATAGTTTAGAGATAAAGTAGCCTGCCTAAGGTGGCACTCTGCATCCAGCTCTTGGCTGATTGTTTCTGGCCCCAAATCCTGTTCTTCATCACTTGACCTGAGCAGTAGATACACAGCAGCCTGCCCGGTGCCCAACATTACTAGCAGCTGAGGACACAGCCCCAGCTTGTCCTCCAGGACCTTTCAGTCTAGCAGGAAAGCCAGGGAATGAATACATTCTGAGCAGAATTACAAGTGGACCATGGGAGACACGATGAGTTCTAAGAGCATATATCATGGAGACTAGTTTTACTGAGAGGATGTGGGAAGGCCTCCTCAGGGAATGACCATTTAACCTGAGAGATGAACTGTGAGTAGGGTCAATAAGGACAGGGAAATAAAGTATTGGTAATGGAGGGAGAAGTATGTATGAAAACACTCAAGCTACACTGAAGGAAAATAATATCCAGGAAGGCTAGAGCACCCAAAGCAAGAGCTGAAAAGAGACTAAAGAAAAAATAATGGGAAGGTTGTGTAACATTCTGGGAATTCATCCTAAAATCAAATAATATTAATACTTTAAATTAAAAATTCAATAAAGAGATTAAGTAGATGAAAGGCATGTGCAGATTTTCTGATTTATAAGGCTCTCCCACAGTGACTGGCATAACAGATTCTACACACTATGCCCAGTGTGTGTTTGAGCATCAGGTCCACGGCTCTCAGTACTGTACTCTTGCCAGTTAAACTGATGCAGCACAAATACAATAAATACTATAAATACACTGCAATTTCTACTAAACTATAGCTCTAAGCACCATCTCTTATCTTGATTTCAAGATGTACATCATCTGTTTCTCTCTTGGCTTGTTGTCTGCAGCTGTGTAATAATGACACCCCAAGCACCCGTTAGAGTCAATTTTATTGGTAACTTCTGCTTACTTAGGAAGACTATCGTTAATCAGCCTCTGGCAATCAAAGCCAACCACAGCCTCTGCTCTAACATATACCTGCAGTCTACCAAGTACTAGAACTATGAGGAAATACAGAGCAATTAAAAACAAACAAAAAAAAAAAACTTTGTATAGAGAAATGGCCCTCTGTGTCTCATTGATAAGTCACTGGCTACCTTAGTTTTTAGCTGGAGTCACTGCTGACTGTAGAATGAAATTCACTGTGTTCATCTTGACTAATATCTTAGCCTTGAATGCTCCTCACACCTTCTAAACTTAAAAAAAAAATTTTTTTATTAGCTGATTAACTGAAGATTTTAGAAGGTGTGTGAGTCAATAGCTGAGCTGATCTTATTCCTCTTTTCTTTTGGTTTGCTACTGAATTGTAAAGCAAGATTACAAAGTCCTTCCTTTTGTCCCCTTGCTGTTCTTGTTCTTATCTCATGTATACATTTGTCTCCTAAAATCCTCCCTCTGGCTAACCCAGTCCTACTTCTTCACACCTTTCCTCTCCCAAAGTTCTCACTTTCAACATTGAGTTTGGAACTAACAGTTTGCAAGGATGAACTCTACTCCTTGGAGGCTGAAGCCACAGAATGTAAAGGAGAAATGGAAAATAAATAATCTATGTTGTAGTCTGCTGTTGTGATTCTCATCAGAGAACAAATACAGGAAGATTGGGGCACTACCTGGATTCTGCATCAGGGAGGCTTAGAAGGAAGATGTTGATCCTGCTCTTCTCCATGAACTGACTGTTCAATTAGTAACTCACCACTGACTCCTAAAATTAAATAAAATCTTGAAGACTGGCAAGTGTAAGTATTCTTTCAAAATGTTCCTAGTGTAGAAATTTAGTGGACACACCTAAGGTGACCCCAATGAGACATGCCTTTATATAATTACCTCTCTTGGAACAGGGATGGAACCTGCTAGCGCTTCTAAATGATAGATTATGGCAAAAATGATATCAAGACTTTGATTAAGTTGGTTTGTATAGCAAATGTGATGCAATGTCACCCCTATGAATATTACATAAGACTCTGGCTTAGGAGACTGGAGAGAGAAATTCTCCTGTTGGACTAAACATAAGGCTGCCGTATTGTGAGATGGCCCATCAAGAAGCTCACATTGTATTGAAGTGGGGGGGCCTCTGGTAGCTGAGAACAGCCAACAGCAAGAAATAAAACAGGGACCTCAGCTTCACAACTGCAAGGAGATAAACTGACAGCAACCACAGAGAGCTGAGAAGCAGGACTTCCTCCAGTCAAAGCTCTGATGAACCTTGTAGCTTGACTGGTACTGAGAGAGTGGACTGTGAGATCCGAGAGGAATCATTTCTAGCGAAGGTGAGCCTGTGCTCCTTCCCGACAGACACTGTGAGATGATTAGCTGGGTGTTTTTCACCCCCTCCCCCCCATTTTCCTTTAATATTTGAGTAATATTTCATTATCTTTTTACAACTAGTTTTCTGTCGCAAAAATTGTGACTTAAAACTGATTTGGAGTTTTTCGTAGGTGATCCCCCCTTGTTCTACTGTAGTTGTTAGAATTTTCATTTTGTCTTAAACAAATCCACATAAATCTTGGGATTTATATGGATGGCACAATCTCAAGAAGGCACAGGTACAGATGTTTCTGAAATGGCACAATAGGAGCTCTGTTGTCTTCCTTTTGTCCCCTTGCTGTTCTTGTTCTTATCTCATGTATACATTTGTCTCCTAAAATCCTCCCTCTGGCTAACCCAGTCCTACTTCTTCACACCTTTCCTCTCCCAAAGTTCTCACTTTCAACATTGAGTTTGGAACTAACAGTTTGCAAGGATGAACTCTACTCCTTGGAGGCTGAAGCCACAGAATGTAAAGGAGAAATGGAAAATAAATAATCTATGTTGTAGTCTGCTGTTGTGATTCTCATCAGAGAACAAATACAGGAAGATTGGGGCACTACCTGGATTCTGCATCAGGGAGGCTTAGAAGGAAGATGTTGATCCTGCTCTTCTCCATGAACTGACTGTTCAATTAGTAACTCACCACTGACTCCTAAAATTAAATAAAATCTTGAAGACTGGCAAGTGTAAGTATTCTTTCAAAATGTTCCTAGTGTAGAAATTTAGTGGACACACCTAAGGTGACCCCAATGAGAATGCCTTTATATAATTACCTCTCTTGGAACAGGGATGGAACCTGCTAGCGCTTCTAAATGATAGATTATGGCAAAAATGATATCAAGACTTTGATTAAGTTGGTTTGTATAGCAAATGTGATGCAATGTCACCCCTATGAATATTACATAAGACTCTGGCTTAGGAGACTGGAGAGAGAAATTCTCCTGTTGGACTAAACATAAGGCTGCCGTATTGTGAGATGGCCCATCAAGAAGCTCACATTGTATTGAAGTGGGGGGGCCTCTGGTAGCTGAGAACAGCCAACAGCAAGAAATAAAACAGGGGCCTCAGCTTCACAACTGCAAGGAGATAAACTGACAGCAACCACAGAGAGCTGAGAAGCAGGACTTCCTCCAGTCAAAGCTCTGATGAACCTTGTAGCTTGACTGGTACTGAGAGAGTGGACTGTGAGATCCGAGAGGAATCATTTCTAGCGAAGGTGAGCCTGTGCTCCTTCCCGACAGACACTGTGAGATGATTAGCTGGGTGTTTTTCACCCCCTCCCCCCCATTTTCCTTTAATATTTGAGTAATATTTCATTATCTTTTTACAACTAGTTTTCTGTCGCAAAAATTGTGACTTAAAACTGATTTGGAG
Organism: Madoqua kirkii; assembly: GCA_006408675.1. Lineage (NCBI taxonomy): Eukaryota > Metazoa > Chordata > Mammalia > Artiodactyla > Bovidae > Madoqua > Madoqua kirkii. The sequence continues at coordinate 26,638 of SJYC01102855.1, forward strand.
TTTTTCGTAGGTGATCCCCCCTTGTTCTACTGTAGTTGTTAGAATTTTCATTTTGTCTTAAACAAATCCACATAAATCTTGGGATTTATATGGATGGCACAATCTCAAGAAGGCACAGGTACAGATGTTTCTGAAATGGCACAATAGGAGCTCTGTTGACTCTATCACTGGTGAAATAACCATAACCAGTGAATATTAGTGACATTTTTAAAAAAATTAAGTCTCTGGATATTGCCCTAAGGACATAAGCAAATGGAGAAACACCTAAAATATATGCAGCCTTGGTAAGAACATAGAGTTTGTGTTATTTTAACCCTCTACTTTCCTCGCCCCAGCTCACCATGACTGTGACCTTAACTCCACCTCAGATTTAACCAAGAACCCAGGGATCTCTTCCCCTGGGTCACACTATCTTCCCCTGGCAGGGCAGGCTGCCAGGGCATTTCATGCTCCAGCTCTGTGCTACAGAAGCCATATTCCAGGCACGTGTGGCTGAGTGGTCCAATGATCCCTTCTTCCACTCAGCTCTCACTCAAATGGTGGAAGCCAACTTCTCCGTGCATCAGATTAAAAATACTGGTTCCTGATTGGCTCATCTCTACTGGCTTGTAGATAGGACAAAGTTTCCACATGTGAAGAGGCAAGCCAAGGCCAGAAGCTAATGGCCCAACCAGTGGCCCACTTGTGAGAAAGGAATGTCATCTCTTGAGAAGTGGATTATAGCCCTTGGCCTCAGCTCTGAAGCAGTGCTACAGAGGTTCAGTGGTAAGCAATTAAAAGGAGGCCCATAGCTCCATAAATAAGCAACCAGCTAAACCTTAGACCCAGGAGAAGTTTAATAAAGAACACCAGGGAAAGAGACAGACAGCTAAGAGGATCCCTTCTGAGGTCAGAACAAACCTCAAAGGCAAGCTTCAAAGACTACCCTGCAGAGAATGGACTTCAATTGGATTGGACTGTGGAGTGGTTTATGCCCCAGGACATTGTCAAAAACAATAGAACAATCAGCCAGCAATTAGAGGAGGCTGGCAGTGGGTGTGATATTATCAGAGGAAGACAGTTTTAACAGATCCAGGAAACGAGAGAGATCAGCTAAAGCCTGTCATCCCAGGGTACCTGTGTGTACTACAGAAGGCTACATTCTCTGACATTGCATCCCGTGAAGAAACAGATTTCAGTGAAATGTCCAGCCAAGCAACTAAAAGTATAAGCAAACCACAGTGAGCCCTGGAGGGACAACTCGGTATCCAGAGATAGAACCCACATAGAAGACAGATGGAAATAAAAAATGGTGCAGTCACTTTGGCAAACAGTCTGATGGTTCTTCAAAAGATTCAACAGGCAGCTACCATATGATCTGGGCTTCCCAGGTGGCTCAGTGGTCAAGAATCCGAGATCCCTGGGTTGGGAAGATCCCCTGGAGGAGGACAACTGACTCCAGTGTTCTTGCCTGGAGAATTACATGGACAGAGGAGCCCAGTGGGCTACAGTCCTTGGGGTCACTAAGAGGTGGACACGACTGAAGTACTGAGCACACATGCACACACCACATGATCTAGCAATTCCATGCCTAGGTGTACACTCTTCCCCCCAAAAAGAAAGCACACATCAACTGAAACAAAGGTTCACAATGTGAAAGTGATGAGTTTCAGTTTTATTTGGTGACTTTCTGAGGACTATTACAGCTCAGGTCACAGTTAAGGACTGCAGTCCTTGGGTCAAGGACCCAATTCTTTTAGAAGTGGGTTCAGTTCAGTTCAGTCACTCAGCCATCCAACCAACTCATCCTCTGTCATCCCCTTCTCCTTCTGCCTTCAAATCATTCCCAGCATCAGTCTTTTCAAATGAGTCAGCTCTTCACATCAGGTGGCCAAAGTATTGGAGTTTCAGCTTCAGCATCAGTCTTTCCAATACTGAATCAGTCCTTCCTATATGAATATTCCGGACTGATTTCCTCTAGGATGGACTGGTTGTGAACAATATTTCTTGTTGCCATTCAAGAAAGTATGGGTAGGCCATTCAAAATGGCTGTTGTCTGGCTATCTGTATGTCCCATGTTTGACCAACTCTGATTCACTCATAGAACTATCCAATCCCCTTAATTATGGACCTTAATTAGCAACTGCACATAAACTGTCCCCTGCCCCAGCTGCTGGCTTCTGTGATAACTGATAAGCCACCCTGACATCAACTCCCCTTATACATGGTTGCCTTCTCCCCTAAGGGGTGAAAATGGCTGCCATGTTCTTCCTGACCTCTGCTATCCATGGTGGGGTGTTACTCCAGAACCTTTGGTTCAGACATGTAAAGTCCCCTGTCCAATAAACTGTTGATTTCTCTGCTGTTATCTTCAAGGTCTTTGTTCAGTCTTAAGACTGGAAAACTATCAGGCTTGCAGGCCTTTGGGGTGCAGCCTAATTGAACTTGTTGTTGTTGTTAATTCAGTAAGTCATGTCCGACTCTTTGCAACTCCATGGACTATAGCCTTCCAGGTTCCTCTGTCCATGGAATTTCCCAGGCAAGATTACTAGAGCAGGTTGCCATTTCCTTTTCCAGAGGATCTTCCTGACTCAGGGATAGAACCCACGTCTCCTGCATTACAGGCAGATTCTTTACCGCTGTGCCAACTGGGAAGCCCTAACAGAACATGTCTCCACACAAAAACATACACAAATGAACACAGCATTATTCATAATAACCAAAAAAGGTACAAAAACCCCAAATATCCAACACTGGTCAATTTACAAATGAAATGTGATCCATACATCCATATAATGGAAATATTATTTGGCAATAAGAATGATGAAATACTGATACCTGCTATTGCGGGGGGCGCTCCGCAGAAAGAGTAGAGGCAGTGGAACTTCCCTCAGCAAAGCCGAGGGGTCCCAGGAGAGGTGAACCTGCGGTCTGCCAACCCAGCCCAGCGGCGAGCAAGAAACAATCAGACGCGACAGGGGTTGCCTCGAAGCAGTTCCGCTTTATTGTTGCAAACTCCCAGCTTATAAAGGCAAGCAGGGGAGGGGTTGCGAGGGACTTTATGTAATTGTACCAATCATGTTAAAGGTCAAATTGTCATGCGCCTTCATTATAATAGGAGTCTATGGTGATCACGCGCTGTCCACGTGTACGGAAATCAAGAGAGCCAATCAAAAACTTTGACAAAAAACCAGACTCTGCCCCCATCTCTTCCACCAGGCGCCATCTTAGGTTTTCAACAGCAAAGCTAGCCCCTTTGCTTTTAAGGTTTCCCATTTGGGGCCCCACATGCTATAATAGGAATAAACCTTGAAAACATTATGCTAATGAAATAAGCCACACATGAAGACCACAGTTTGTCCATAGAGAGAGAGAGTGAGTGGTTGCCTCAAGCTGAGGCTGTTGGTAAGAAATGGAAAAGGACTGCTAAAAGTTATGAAATTTCTTTTTGAGGTATTAACAGTTTTTCATATTGATTGTGGTGATGGTTTAAACTAAAACGTACATTTTAAGTGGGTGAATTGTATGGTAGGTAATTTGTATTTCAACACAGCAGTTTTTTAAAAACTAGTAATTCAACCAGTTACCTTCCATGATGAACTAACACATACACAATTAGGATTTTACCTAAAATTTTGTGCTTTTTCCCAAAATTTTTAGAGTGTTCCTATAGTTATGTGGTGGAGAGAAGGGACATTTTTAAACTACTTTACAGGCTCTTTTTTCTAATAGTAAAGTACGTGTTGCTGTAGATGAACACCTGGCCAGGAATTGAAAGATTCAGTATTGCTCTGTGATGTGAGATTTGCCTCTAAAGACCTGGGGCTTAGTAAATAAGATCCATAGTTTTCCTTCCATTTCCTCATCAGTGATTGGCTTAATTCATTATTAGTTATGTATTCAGGTATACAACGTGCTTCGATGCTGTGCTTTGAGTTAGGGAGAGTCAGCTTTTAAAATTAGACTTATTTACCACTCAGTGATATTAAACCCATAGTTTTTGTCACCACACCACATCTATGCTTTTTTAAAAAGCTATTTATATTTAAGAAAAGAGATTAGAATATATCTTATGATAGTTAAACATAACCCTTTATTAAAGCAAATAAATATAAGGAATACTAGTCAATGAAACACAATTCTTTTAGAGGAAGATTTCTTTCAGAAATAAAACCTAGGATGTGTTTCCTAGTAATTCCTTTAAAGGGGTTGGGAGTGGGGAAGACCTCAGACATTTCTCTTTTAACACGCATCTCAGTTTGTGCTTAAAAACCTCACCAGAAATTTATTCTCAGCCATCCCCAGTATTTGAGTATCCAAGGGTCTCTTAACTTCTCTGTCACAACCACAGACTGTAAATCAGTGTCCACATTAATTAAGGAAAACATGGGTTTACTTTTTCTACTTGAAGGTAGAACCTCTGTATTTCTCCCATGCACTTAGCAGAAAAGATAAACTTCTGCACATTTTCTTATATACCTTTCACATGATTATGGTCATTCAGAAAGTCCATTTTCAAAGGGAGCAGTACAGTTATCGGTCATTTCTTTTCATGAATCTTTTTAACTCCTCCCTCCCGGCAGTCATTTGTCATTTTGTGCCAGATGTCACTTAATTGATGTGTATCTTGTACCTTTTGAAAACAATCTAAGGTAGGCCTCACCAGAAAAATCTAAATTGTAGAAACTATCCTAAGGCACTGAGGTTCCTTAAATGATCACAATATTTTGAAAACAACTTAAACTAGACTTTTAAATAGAAATAGTGCTTGTCAAGCATGGCAAAATGCTGAACCATATTGGGCACAGTAAGAAGCCCGTATCTAGCCAACCACATCCAATCCAGCATTTCCTAGCTTGTGGCAGCCGCAATAAATTGATGGCAATGCTGGATCATTAAATTCTAGTAATTAGTGGGATATTATTCCTTCTATCAAATTTAAAGTATAATTGATTAATCCCTTAACTTCAAGATATGTCACATCAATTTATTTTGCTTGTCTCAATAGCAATCTTTCCATGCTCTTAATAGTTATTCCAAAATTATAGGTCAAGCAATCAATACAAATTTACAAGTGACAAAAAGATATGAGTTATTATGCTGGACTTTATGAGAAATACAGTAGATAAAATCTCTTTGCTACTAAGTCACTTAGGTTTTAGATGAACAATTGGGAACTGCTAGGGATTCATTTGGAAGGAATGATGCTGAAGCTGAAACTCCAGTACTTTGGCCACCTCATGAGAAGAGTTGATTCATTGGAAAAGACTCTGATGCTGGGAGGGATTGGGGGCAGGAGGAGAAGGGGACGACCGAGGATGAGATGGCTGGATGGCATCACTGATTTGATGAACATGGGTCTGAGTGAACTCCAGGAGATGGTGATGGACAGGGAGGCCTGGTGTGCTACAATTCATGGGGTCGCAAAGAGTCAGACACAACTGAGCGACTGAACTGAACTGAGGGAGGGCGAAATTTCCCCTCTACCCATGTTGTGTTCTTGCAGCCAGACTAACCATGAAATTGACAAAAAAAAAAAAAAAGGTTAACAGAAGAAAAAGAACCAGATTTTAATTCAAGCATTTAGAGGTCTCAAAGAAATGAAATCTAAGAAGTGGCTAAAGCAGGCAGCTTTTATACTTTTTGACAAAAGACACACATACACAGACACACATTTAACATATAAGCAATTGACAGGAGGGTGCTGAATTAGTGAAGAATCCAAAAAGAACTGGGGCTTGGGTAGTAAATTAAAGAGGTGATAATATTTGTTTATACAGGCTTCTGGGCCTAAAGTCCTTATCTCTGGCATTAAGGGTGTCCTTGTGCTTCCAGATGCAGGGAACGTATCTTTCATATGAGAGATTTATTTCCTGTTTTCAGGGAGCGGGAAGGAAGTGTCAGAGTGTCCCTCTTGTGTTGACTGTTTTTTTCAGTTCAGTTCAGTTCAGTCACTCAGTCGTGTCCAACTCTTTGTGACCCCATGAATCGCAGCACGCCAGGCCTCCCTGTCCATCACCATCTCCTGGAGTTCACTCAGACCCATGTTCATCAAATCAGTGATGCCATCCAGCCATCTCATCCTCTGTAGTCCCCTTCTCCTCCTGCCCCCAATCCCTCCCAGCATCAGAGTCTTTTCCAATGAGTCAACTCTTCGCATAAGGTGGCCAAAGTACTGGAGTTTTCAGCTTTAGCATCATTTCTTCCAAAGAACACCCAGAACTGAGCTCCTTTAGAATGGACTGGTTGGATCTCCTTGCAGTCCAAGAGACTCTCAAGAGTCTTCTCCAACACCACAGTTCAAAAGCAGACTTTTTTTAAAGTAACTTTAATTCAAAATAATCAATATGCCATTGTGGCATATTTGGGGGTGGGCTGCCTTGAGACCCAACAGAACTAAATATATATATATAAGAGAAAGAAAGAAAATGGGATGTAATAAGTATGCCAATGAGTGGTTTGAATCTCTTTAAAGCAATGACCATCATATTGGTCTTCAGATTATTTTGCACCAGGTTTATTGCTCATAGTGTTCACACTGGTTGACCAAAAGTTCTCGTACTTAGTGGTATAAATAGGAATACTTTCACTTTCTTCAAAAATGAAAACTACAAAACAGCCCTATTTCTAGTGGCAAAGATATTTTTGTTTTGACTTGGCTTTAAAAAATATTCGCCTTCAGATTATTGCTGAAATACTGCTTAAAGCATTCTGATAATCATTTATTACTTTCCATACTAGGCTTTCGTATTTATTAGTGAATATTCTAACAACTATGGTATAAACACACATTTTGGAAAAATGTAATCTACCAAACCAACTAAACTACAAACTGCAGAGTTGCCTATGTTGCAGTGAAAAGGAATAAAGGGGAATGAGTTTTTCTCTTTCCCTTTCCTGAAAACAAAGATAAAGAAATAGTGAGTAGACCTGAACTTTCCTAGTGTTTTACTTTAATTGCTCCTAATTCTAACTGTCTGTAACTAAGTTTGTTTTTCTGCCCCCTAACTCTGCAGGAGCTACAATTCACTTTTTTTTTTCTCTCCCTTTGACTCTATGCTAAATACATCCCCTATCTAGTTTTACCCTTACAACACCACTCCCCTTGTATGAGAAAGTAGGCCTCAGAGCCACCGAACTGCCAGCCTCAATTACTGGGTCACTGGCACCAGTTCATGACTGTCTGAAACAATGCAAGAGGAAGAACTCAAGATCCTATCACCTTTGTTCCTCATCACCGACTTCTGACTGAGATCCTTTCTTTATATGAGGCCCTAGGCTCCTCATGGAGGGGGGCACAGTTCTAGAGGCCTGTGTTCCCTTCTCCAGCTGAGAATTAAAGCCACCTTTTTATTTCCTCCAAACTTTGTATTTTTTAAATTCAGCTTTGGCACACAGAGAAGGTCAAGATTTTGGCCAGCAGCACCTACACTTCACACACCAGGAAAGAAAAACAGTGACAATTTGGAAGAGTTTTGAAATATATAGATTAGGCAAGCCATTGAGTGTGCATTCATGGCTCGGTTATTTTAATTTTCATTGCTCTTTTTTAAAAAGGAAACTTTTCACACTAGATTATTTAATTAATGATGGATGTGTGACCCTGTGTACATTTCAATCCACTCTAATTGCTGGCTACACCAATAATTTATATCAAGGAAACTGCTTATATAAAGGAGAGAGAAGCAGTGACCTGGAGCACCATTATCAGCTTCATCTCTAGTAGGTGTCATATTATATTCCTTCTTCTATTCCCTTTTAAATTTGATTAAACAAGAGCAAATATGTTACTGCTGTGCAAGAATGGCACATTCATTAATCACAATACAATTTACAACTATGAGCTACATTTGTTTTTTATACTAAAATAATAGCTGTCATAAAACTAACTAATCTGACAATAATATTCTGTTAAGAACATTCAACAGCGCATTATAAATCTAAACTATAGAGAGAAATTAGAGTGATTGGAGAGTCATTCTGTTCCAAAATAGAAGCTATCATATGCCAGCTATTGTCATGAGATGGTCAATAGAAAATACGTAAGGCACAAATTCCATTGTGAAGATACCTACAAGTAAACACAGAGAAGAAATATTTCCTTTTATCCTTCTAGCATCTTAACTTCAGTTATAAAAGCTATTATTCAAAGAGTACACGAAGGCTTAGGGTTATTAAAGCAATACATTTTATGATATGTGCACAAAGATAAAGGTAACTACAAATGTCTGCCTTCTAACTCACGCTGATAGTTCAGAATTTTCTCTTTTTCACAAATTCATGTTTCTTCTAGATAACAAGCTGCCCTGGGGAAAAGGGCCCTGGAGAGAAAAGGGTAGTAGCTATTACTGGGAGTTTACAAAGTGCTGCACTCCATTAACATTTCTGGTTCCCTGGGACGCTGTTTCTGAAAGCTCCCAAAGCTCAGTACTAATGCAAAAACTTAAACAATTGGATGGTGGGCTGTTATACAGGCACTATTGCATTCTGGAAATAACACAAGTTTAAAATCACACAGATCTGGGTTTGAAACATAACTGCCACCTACTAACTCTGCCCACCTTGGGTAGATAATAACCTCCTGAGTTTTAAGTTACTAATATATAAAATAAATAGAGAATTCTTTACCATCAAGGTAAAGTGATATAATTCATACAAACGTCTGATAAATCTATAAAGAAAGTGAAATGAAAGTGAAAAGGGAAAGTGAAGTCACTCAGTCGTGTCTGACTCTTTGCAACCCCATGGACTGTAGCCTATCAGGCTTCTCTGTCCATGGGATTTTCCAGGCAAGGGTACTGGAATGGGTTGTCATTTCATTCTCCAGGGGATCATCCCAACCCAGGGATCAAACCCAGGTCTCCTGCATTGTAGGCAGATGCTTTTCCATCTGAGCCACCAGGGAAAACTAAATCTATGTGTTCAATTAATTAAGCTAAGATTTACTTGAAATGCTTAAGATCCATAAATCTTTGGTACCTTACATGAAGTGCTGACTCATTGGAAAAGACCCTGATGCTGTGAAAGATTGAAGACAAAGGAGAAGGGGACGACAGAGGATGAGATGACTAGATAACATTATAGCCTCAGTGGACATGAATATGAGCAAACTCCAGGAGACAGAGGAGGAAAGAGGAATCAGACACAACTTGTTGTTCTCTTCCTCAATAGTGTCCAACTTTTTGTGACCCCATGGGCTGCAAAACTCTAGGCTTCCCTGTCCTTCACTATCTCCCAGAGTTCGCTCAAACTCATCTCCTTTGATGTTACCCACCATCTCATCCTCTGTCTCCCTCTTCTCCTCCTGCCCTCCATCTTTACCAGCATCAGAGTCTTTTCCAATGAGTCAGTTCCTCTCATCAGGTGGCCAAAGTATTGGAGTTTCAGCTTTAGCACCAGTCCTTCCAATGAATATTCAGAACTGATTTCCTTTAGGATGGACTGGTTGGATCTCCTTGCAGTCCAAGGGACTCTCAAGAGTCTTCTCCAACACCACAGTTCAAAAGCATCAGTTATTCAGTGCTCAGCCTTCTTTACAGTCCAACTCTCACATCCATACATGACTACTGAAAATACCATAGCTTTAACTATATGGACCTTTGTCAGCAAAGTGGGGGCTCTGTGTTTTGATACACTGTCTAGACACAATTTAGCAGCTGAATGACAACAATAACACCATGTGGCAGCTACCATGCTGGGAGATAGTGGTGACTAAAGTAGAATGACTTAGCATGACCAACTGTCCTCATTGGTCCAGGATTTTCCTGACTTTAACAGGAAAGCTCTGCATCCCAGAAACTCCTCAGTCATGGACAAATAAGGACAGTTTGGTCATCCTACCAGAGTATTCAGCCAAACAGACTATACCTAGATGCCAGCAAGGGTATGAGTAGAGCATGAAATCATAGTTTCAGAGGGTGGTCAAAAGGGAAAGTAAAATTGTCATCTCTCATCCTGAATTGAAGTGAACCTGAGAATTACTGGATTCTCAAGGGGTCAGTGAGAGAATAAAGAACTGGATTATAAACAAGGAGTTCTAGAGAAAACAGCTCAGCAAAGAGATAACAGAGCCAAACAAGATTCCTTGAAGCTCCAGCTTGTCTTTGAGAAAATTTTCTATACTATGTAACCTATCTGTCAGCAGCCAATTCAGAAAGAAGGTATCAAGGAAGCTAGGCATGTGTGTAGGTAAACATACCACTTGATGAGGAGCCAAACCATAGTATATTGTGCAAGAAAGAATCAGTGGGCAAAGCCTGACTAGACGATAGATGTGAAGTGTTGTATGAAAGTAAAAGTGACTCAGTCGTGTCCAGCTCTTTGAGACCTCATGGACTGTAGCCATATAGCTATAGGCCATCAGGCTCCTCTGTCCATGGAATTCTCCAGGCAAGAGTACTGGAGTGGGTTGCCATTCCCTTTTCCAGGAGATATTCCTGACCCAGGGATTGAACTCATGTCTCCTACACTGCAGGCAGATTCTTTACCATCTGAACCATCAGGGAAGTGTTGTATATACTTGGATAATATCTCCATGGTGTCTCCATCAAGTAGTGATAGAAACTAAAGCTCCAGATGTTACTCTCACTCTTGCCTTTCAGAGCCACTCTTCCTAATATAAGTGAATCCTCTGGGGATTTCCCTGGTGGTTTAGTGGCAAGACTCTGAGATCCCATTGCAGGGGGTCCGGGTTCCATTCCTGGTCATGAAATTAGATCCCACATGCCACAACTAAGATTTACAAGACCCAACCAAGCCAACTGGGCTTCCCTGGTGGCTCATATGGTAAAGAATCTACTGGAATGTAGAGACCCGGGTTCAATCCCTGGGTTGGAAAGATCCCCTTGAGAAGGGAATGGTAACCCACTGGAGAATTCCATAAACAGAGGAGCCTGGGAGGTTTACAGCCCATAGGGTTGCAAACAGTTGGACTCTGAGCGACTAACACTTTCAGTTTCAATGCAACCAAATAAATATGATAAAATAAAGTTTCTTTTTTAAAAAAGCTCCTCTGTTTTTTCTTCCTTACCCAGATTTTTATTCCAATACTGCTCCAAGCTTTCTGCCTCCACTGCTTCCTCCCACTGCCTGCCCTCCCAACCAAACTTTCCTACAGCCTCCAAAACCTGATATTGTTATTGGTATTTCCCATTAGATTTTACTTGCTTCAGCAATATCCCCCTTGTTTATTCTTTCCTCCCCATTCCAATGCCACTGCTTTTGTTCACACCTGCATTGATGTTCTTAAAGGCCACATCAGGCTCTAATTAGTCTCTCTGCCCCTTTTCCAATGTAGGTTCCCCCCTTTTCCAATGTAGGCTCCAAAGCTGGCAGCCTCCAAACTTTCAGAGAGAGTTCTAAAATGAATGCTTCATCATATCTGTTCCCTGCTTTAAGACCATTCACACACACACAAATAATAATGAGGTAGGGGGAACCTTCTGGAGGGGCCAGATACGTTTAGGGCATAGATTGTGGTAGTAGTTTTATGGGTGAATGCTTATCTCCAAACTCATCTAGTTTTATACATTAATTCAGCACAGCTTTTCATTAGTCAAAAACTTTTTTAATTATTAAAAAGAAAATTTTAAGTTGTTTATGGCTAGCAGAGTCATGCCAAAGGAAATATTTTATATTAAAGAAATATGATTCTAAATAAAAATACTGATTTCAGAAAAATACTGATAATTAAAGACATTGACAAATGTGTTGAGTTAATGTCAAAACTGCATTCAGGTGTCTGCCCACATGTTCCCAAAATGAAGTCTAACTTTCTTTTTCTGGGTTGCAAATAAATCCTGACCTTTTCTTCTATACTAGGTTCATGTTTCCCAATGTGAGCACCACGGCGTAGCATTTCTGTGTATTGAAAGTGTTGTATTAAAACAGGAAGTTCTTTTGTACAATAGGTTTGGTGTTAAGTAAAGTTTAATAATATCAGTTCAGTTCAGTCACTCAGGCATGTCCGAACGTTGCAACCCATGGACTGCAGTACATCAGGCCTCCTTGTCCATCACCAACTCCTCCACCTTGCTCAAATGCATGTTCATCAAGTTGTGTTGACATCAAACCATCTCATCCTCTGCTGTCCCCTTCTCCTCCTGCCCTCAATCTTTCCCAGCATCAGGGTCTTTTCCAATGAGTCAGTTCTTCACATCAAATGGCCAAAGTATTGAAGCTTCAGCTTAAGCATCAGTCCTTCCAATGAGTATTCAGGACTGATTTCCTTCAGGATTGAGTGATTTGGTCTCCTTGCCATCCAGGGGACTTTCATGAGTCTTTTCCAACACCACAACTCAAAAGTATCAATTCTTCAGCTCTCGGCTTTCTGTATAGTCCAACTCTCACATTCATACAAGACTACTGGAAAATCCATAGCTTTGACTGGACAGACATTTGTCAGAAAAGTAATTTCTCTGCTTTTTAATATGCTGTCTATGTTGGTCATAGCTTTTCTTCCAAGGAGCAAGTGTCTTTTAATTTTATGGCTGCAGTCACCATCTGCAGTGACTTTGGATGCCATGAAAGAAAGTCTGTCACTGTTTCCATTGGTTCCCCATCTATTTGTCATGAAGTGATGGGACAGGATGCCATGATCTTAGTTTTTTGAACATTGAGTTTTAAGCCAGTTTTTTCACTCTCCTCTTTTACTTTCATCAAGAGGCTCTTCAGTTCCTCTTCAGTTCATTTCAGTTCAGTTCAGTCACTCTGTTGTGTCTTCTTTGGATGCCATGAAAGAAAGTCTGTCACTGTTTCCATTGGCTCCCCATCTATTTGTCATGAAGTGATGGGACAGGATGCCATGATCTTAGTTTTTTGAACATTGAGTTTTAAGCCAGTTTTTTCACTCTCCTCTTTTACTTTCATCAAGAGGCTCTTCAGTTCCTCTTCAGTTCATTTCAGTTCAGTTCAGTCACTCTGTTGTGTCTGACTCTTTGCGACACCATGAATTACAGCTTGCCAGGCCTCTCTGTCCATCACCAACTCCCAGAATTCACTCAAACTCATATCCACTGAGTCGGTGATGCCATCCAGCCATCTCATTCTCTGTCATCCTCTTTTCCTCCTGCCCCCAATCCCTCCCAGCATCAGAGTCTTTTCCAATGAATCAGCTCTTTACATGAGGTGGCCAAAGTGCTGGAGTTTCAGCTTTAGCATCATTCCTTCCAATGACCACCCAGGACTGATCTCCTTTAGAATGGACTGGTTGGATCTCCTTGCACTCCAAGGGACTCTCAAGACTCTTTTCCATCATCACAGTTCAAAAGCATCAATTCTTCGACATTCAGCTTTCTTCACAGTCCAACTCTCACATCCATACTTGACCACTGGAAAAACCATAGCCTTGACTAAACGGACCTTTGTTGGCAAAGTAATGTCTCTGCTTTTCAATATGCTATCTAGGTTGGTCATAACTTTCCTTCCAAGGAGTGTCTTTTAATTTCATGGCTGCAATTACCATCTGCAGTGATTTTGGAGCCCCCCAAATTAAGTCTGACACTGTTTCCACTCTTTCCCCATCTATTTGCCATGAAGTGATGGGACCAGATGCCATGATCTTCATTTTCTGAATGTTGAGCTTTAAGCCAACTTTTTCTCTGTCCTCTTTCACTTCATCAAGAGGCTTTTTAGCTTCTCTTCACTTTCTGTCATAAGGGTGGTGTCATCTGCATATCTGAGGTTATTGATATTTTTCCTGGCAATCATAATTCCAGCTTGTGCTTCTTCCAGCCCAGCGTTTCTCATGATGTACTCTGCATATAAGTTAAATAAGCAGGGTGACAATATACAACCTTGACGTACTCCTTTTCCTATTTGGAACCAGTCTGTTGTTCCATGTCCAGTTCTAACAGTTGCTTCCTAACCTGCGTACAGATTTCTCAAGAGGCAGTTCCTCTTCACTTTCTGCCAAAAGGGTGGTGTCATCTGTATATATGAGATTATTGATGTTTCTCCTGGAAATCTTGATTCCAGCTTGTGCTTCATCCAGCCTGGCATTTTGCATGATGTATGCTGCATGTAAGTTAAATAAACAGAGTGCCAATGTATAGCCATTATGTATCCCTTTGCCTATTTGGAAACAGCCTGTTGTTCCATGTCCAGTTTTAACTGTTGCTTCCTGACCTGCATGCAGATTTTTCAGGAAGCAGGTCAGGTGGTTTGGTACTCCAGTCTCTTGAAGAATTTTCCACATTTTGTTGTGATCCACCCTGTCAAAGGCTTTGAAATAGGCAATATAGCAGAAGTAGATGTTTTTCTGGAGTTCTTTTACTTTTCTTATGATCCAACAGATGTTGACAGTTTGCTGTCTAGTTCCTCTGTCTTTTCTAAATCCAACTTGAACATCTCAAAGTTCTTGGTTCATGAACTGTTGAAGCTATGCTTAGAGAATTTTGAACATTGCTTTGCTAGCATGTGAAATGGGTGCAGTTGTGCGGTGGTTTGAGCATTCTTTGGCATTGCCTTTCTTTGGGATTGGAATGAAAACTGACCTTTCCCAGTCCTATAGCCACTGCTGAGTTTTCCAAATTTGCTGTCATATTGAGTGCAGTACTTTAACAGTATCACCTTTTAGGACTTGAAATAGCTTAGCTGGAATTCCATCATTTCCACTAGCTTTGTTTATAGTGATGCTTCCTAAGGCCCACTTAACTTCAGACTCCAGGATGTCTGGCTCTAGGTGAGTCATCACACCATAGTGGTTATCTGCATCATTAGGATATTTTTTTGTATAGTTCTGTATATTCTTGCCAGCCCTTCTTAATATCTTCTGCTTCTGTTAGGTCCATACCATATCTGTCCTTTATTGTGCCCATCTTTGCATGAAATGTTCCCTTGGTATCTCTAATTTCTTGAAGAGATCTCATTCTATTGCTTTCCTCTATTTCTTTGCATTGATCACTTAGGAAGGCTTTCTTTTCTCTCCTTGCTATTCTTTGGAACTCTACATCCAGATGGGTATATCTTTCCTTTTCTCCACTGCCTTTAGCTTCTCTTTTTTTCTCAACTATTTGTAAGGCCTCTTCAGACAACCATTTTGCCTTTTTACATTTCTTTTTCTTGAGGATGATTTTGATCACTGCCTCCTGCACAATGTTATGAACCTCTCTCCATAGTTATTCAGGCACTCTGTCTATTAGATTTAATCCTTTGAATCTGTTTGTCACTTCCACTGTATAATCATAAGGGATTTGATTTAGATCATACCTGAATGGTCTACTGGTTTTCCCTACTTTCTTCAACATAAGTCTGAGTTTTGCAATAAGGAGTTCATGATCCAAGTCACAGTCAGCTCCTTTTCTTTTTTTGTTGACTATATGTATAGAGCTTCTCTAACTTTCTCTGCAAAGAATATAATTAATCTGATTTCAGTGTTGGCCATCTGGTGATGTCCATGTGTAGACTCTTCTCTTGTGTTGTTGGAAGACAGTGTTTGCTATGACCAGTGCATTCTCTTGGCAAAACTCAGCCTTTGCCCTGCTTCATTTTGTACTCCAAGGCAAAAGTTGCCTGTTACTCTAGGTATCTTTTGACTTCCTAGTTTTGCATTCCAGTCCCCTATGATGAGAAGAACATCTTTTTTTTTTTTTTTTTTTTTGGTGTTTCTTCTAGAAGGTCTTGTAGGTCACCATAGAACCATTCAACTTCAGCTTTTTTGGCATTAGTGATAGACTTGGATTACTGTGATACTGAATGGCTTGCCTTTGAAATGAACAGAGATCATTTTTATCATTTTTGAGATTGTACCTAAGTACTGCATTTCAGACTCTTGTTGACTATGAGTTAATACTATAGGGTTTCTTAAAATGATAATCTAATCACATATTTTTAAATCTCCAGAAGAAGGATAAAATTATTTGTTTCTCCAAATCAACTAAGTCCAAAATAGTTGTTTTCATTGCTTCTAGCAGAACTAATATTCTTCAAAAGATATTTTGAAATTGTTATTCTAGCCTTACCTTCTACTACCCTCTACCTTTACCTACTACCTATGGAACTTCTGGAAGCCATTACACTCTTGTCAACCCCTTATCTTTTTAGTCCCAGAAATGTTCTGCTTTCACTCTTTTGCCTAGCTAGTTTATACTGGATCTTCAAGACTAGGTTCAAACACATCTTAGGCCCCTCTATCCTGTTTACACTCCCTGCCCATACCTCCAGAACACCCAGTTTATTGCACTTAGCTATCTGTTTCCCAAGGGAAGTGGTCCTCTTCTTTGCTTATGTTACTTCAGGGATTTTTACAGTATCTGACATATACTACATGTTTGCTAATTGTTGAGCAAATAAGATGTTGAAGACAATAGAAAATAAATCATTGAAATAAAATTCAATGGAATTTGGACAAGCAGTATAGCAACTGCAAAATTAATAAGAAGAAGCAAACTGTCTTTCTGGAGTGCTCTTAGAACAGGAAAATGAACTGCATGACCTCTGGGGTCTTCTACTTGCCTTTGGAGTCTGTAAAGTTCTGGGAGAATAATACATATCTCTATGAGTTTGATCTAGTCCTTTCAAATGGATTTATTATTCTTTATTTAAATAATATATGACTTATGCTTTCAGCTGAATATCAATAGGAAAAACAAATCTGATCTTAGATTTCCTAATATCTCCGAGTTAGAATCACATTCAAATTCAATGAGATTAAAAGACCTTAGTCAAAAATTATTAAGGATTTCTCTCCATTCATTTAACTGTCACTTGTATGGTGTTTTTACATCTATTTTGACTTTCCAAATCTTCCTTGTAGAGATTTAAATTATCCTTTCTTGACTTGTTTAGCGAAAATATTTGAATCTACAGAGGAAATTTGTTGCATTTATAACCATCTTTTTTTTTTCCCCTTTCAGATTTTTTTCTGTTCTTTTATGACATTTTTTGCATTAATCTACTCTGCCAGGGACTTTGACAGCTGAAATGTGTGATTATTGCCATTTCATATCTCAATGTATTCATTTAAATTTAGTCACAGTGGTTCTAGTTGAAGTTTTGATTTGTCAAAATATTTTAGTCTTAAATGAAAGCTACACACACATGCTTTTTAGAAAAACATTTCTTGCATAAAAAGATTTATAACATCCCTTTCTTAGTAATTTTGAATAGGTGACCTGAAGCATCTATAAATGACGGTTTCATTTCATTTTTGATATTTTGGGCTTAGATGGACACAATAAAATTTTTCATGCACACGAGTATTTAAGATTCAATAAAGGAGCTAACTTTCTTCTCTTTGGAAAATACTATCTGCTATCTTCTCTGCCCCCACTTCCTGTTCACAACACTCAAGTGTGGCTTGCAACCCAATACCTCATGAGAACATTATTTAAATTTTTTTAACCTTTGTGACATGCCTCAGCATTGTGTGAGAAGTAGGGGGAAATTAAGTACTTCGAATTCTTATACAGATAAGAAAAAATAAAGTTTTGTAAAATTTTAACTTTTAGGGCTTCCCTGGTGGCTCAAACCGTGAAGATTCTGCCTGCAGTGCAGGAGACCTGGGTTCAGTCTCTCAGTCAGAAAGATACCCTGGAGAAGGGAATGGCAATCCATTCCAGTATTCTTGCCCAGAGAATCCCAAGAGGACATAGGAGCCTGGTGGACTACAGTCCATAGAGTTACAAAGAGCTGGACATGACGGAAGCAAATAAACAATTTATTTATGTAATGCCCTCTTTAACTATGCTCTATAAAAGAACTTTGTTGCTCTTTTTAAAGGAGACGTTTTACTAGCAAAGTCAGAAATTTCTCAATCAAATGTGTTAGAGACACAATATATATTAAAACATATTGCTCTAGAAATAACTTGGTTTTAGTCTAAATGTGGACTTATAAATGTAAATTTAATATTTGAAGAGTGACAGAGGAGCCTGGTGGGCTTCCGTCTACAGGGTCACACAGAGTCAGACACGACTGATGCGACTTAGCAGCAGCAGCAACATACAGTAAGAGTTCTGATTGTGTAGATCACAACAAACTAGAAAATTCTTAAAGAATGAGAATAGCAGACCACCTTACCTGCCTCCTGAGAATTTTGTAGGCAGATCAAGAAATAGACATGGAATAACTGACTGGTTCAAAGTTCAGAAAGGAGTACATCAAGGCTGTATATTGTTACCCTGCTTATTTAATTTATATGCAGAGCACATCACTTGAAATGTCAGGATGGATGAATCATAGCTGGAATCAAGATTGCTGAGAGTAATATCAACAACCTCAGATATGCAGATGTTACCACCCTAATGGCCGAAAGCCAAGAGGAACTAAACAGCCTCTAGATGTGGGTAAAAGAGGAGAGTGAAAAAGAAGGCTTAAAACTCAACATCCAAAAGACTAATGTCATGGTATTTAGACCCATCCCTTCATGGGGAAAAAGTTGAAGCAGTGACAGATTTTATTTTCTTGGGCTCCAAAATCACTGTGGATGGTGACTGCAACTGGAAGGAAAGCTATGACAAACCTAGACAGCATATTGAAAAGCAAAGACATGATTTTGCTGAAAAAGATCCATGTAGTCAAAGCAACGTGTTTTTTTTTCCAGTAATTATGTATGGTTATGAGGTTTGGACCATAAGGGCTGAGAGCTGAAGACCTGATGCTTTCAATGTGGCGCTGGAGAAGGACTCTTGAGAATCCCTTCGACAGAAAAGATATCAAATCAGTTAATCTTAAAGAAAATTAGCCTTGAATAGTCATTGGAAGGACTGATGCTGAAGCTCTAATATTTTGGCCACCTGATGAGAAGAGCTGACTCATTGGTAAAGATCCTGATGCTGGGAAAGACTTAAGTCAGAAGAAGAAGAGGGTGACTGAGGATGAGATGGTTGGATAGCATCACCGACTCAATGTACATGAGTTTGAGCGAACTCTGGGAGATGGTGAAGGACAGGGAAGCCTGGCATGCTTCAGTCCATGGAGTCGCAAAGAACTGGACACAACTTAGCAACTGAAAAACAACAACAAAAGTTTTAATGCGAATATTAAGAAAACAATCTCTGAATTCAGAACATCATGAATTCCTTGCTTTCTGTTTCTTTATCTATAAAGACTATCACACAGGTAAGTACACAATGTTAGTATGTAAGAAGCACTCCAAATTGAATTCAAAATGAAGGATTAAGGCAAATGATGGAATAATCAAAGATAGGCAGATTTTAACTTCGACTTCAAAAGCCACTTGTTGGCCCTACCAATCACTGCTCCACAGGGAGATTTTATTGAAGATAGTAGAATTACCTTACAGAGCAAACCTACCACAAGACACTCCTGTTAAGCAACAGAGGGAGTTTGCTTTCAAGCTGCTTCTCTGTGGTCTGGTATTAAAGTACATTGGAGAGAGACAACACAGAAACTCTTTCAGCCAGGCTTGGGTTGCCAGGGTCATGTCTTGAATCTTTCCTTTTCTGTTATTGTTGTTTGTTGAGCATTTAAGACTAAATTAGTTGGAGTATGGTTGATTTACAATGTCGTGTTAGTTTTTTAGATAGCTCCAGTTGTTGAAGAGAAGTACCATAGTGGGGCACGCTTATGTTTTCCCAACCCATCGAGGCCCTTAGGACTGCCTGCCTTGCTTTCCTACTCTCATTTCAACATTTCTTCTTTGCCCTAATTTTCAATCCTTCTCTATCCTCTGGAATTTCAATGCAAGATCCCCTCTCTGATTTTGCAAATAAATTAGATGCACAATTCTCATCACCAAATACATAGACCTACTCATATAGGCTCCCAGATTCACCGCTTTTTGGAGGTGAATTGGAGGAAATATCCTGCCTCCTTAAAAGGGCCTTACCTGTCACCGCCCATAACTCCACAACTAGAGGTTATCTTCCCTGACCTCTCTGCTATCTCTTTTTAGGCCCTGTTGTTGTTATTGTTTGGTTGCTAAGTCACTTCAGACTCTGAAATCCCATGGACTGAAGCACATCAGGCTTTCCTGTCCTTCACTACTATCTCGTGGAATTTGCTTAGACTCATGTCCATTGAGCTGGTGATGCTATTTAGTCTTTTCATCCTTTGCCACCCTCTTTTCCTTTCTCCTTCAGTCTTTCCCAGCATCAGGGTCTTTTACAATGAGTCAGATCATCACATCAGGTGGCCAAAGTCTGAGCTTCATCTTCATTATCAGTCATTACAATAAATATTCAGGGTTGATTTCCTTTAGGATTGACTGGTTTGATCTCCTTGCTGTCCAAGGGATGCTCAAGAGTCTTCTCCAGCACCTCCCAAAAGCATCAGTTCTTCACTGCTCACCCTACTCTATGGTCCAACTCTCACATCCATACATTACTACTGGAAAAGCCATAGCTTTTTCAGAAAAGTGTTATCTCTGCTTTTTAATATGCTATCTAGGTTTGTCTTAGCTTTCCTCCCAAGAAGCCACTGTCTTTTAATTTCATGACTGCAGTCACCGTCCAAGTGATTTTGGAGCCCAAGAAAATAAAATCTGTCACTGCTTCTACTTTTTCCCCATGTATTTGTCATGAAGTGATGAGACTAGACACCGTGATCTTAGTTTTCTGAACATTGAGTTGTAAGCTAGGTTTTTCACTCTCCTCTTTCACCCTCATCAAGAGGCTCTACAGTTAGTCTTTGCTTTCTGCCATTAGGTTGGTATCATCTGCATATCTGAGATTGTTGATGTTTCTCCTTGCAATCTAGATTCCAGCCTATGCTTTATCCAGCCCAGCATTTCACAAATCAATTCTGCATATAAGTTAAATAAGCAGGGTAACAATATACAACCTTAATGTACTCCTTTCTCAATTTTGAACCAGTCAGTTGTTACATGTCCAGTTCTAACTGTTGCTTCTCAATCTGCATACAGGTTTCTCAGGAGATAGGCAATGTTTGTTGATGAGTCTTTCTGTGTGTCTTTTTGTCTGTGTACACATGCATTCAGTCTCTCAGATGTGTCTGACTCTTTGCAACTCCATGAACTGTAGCCTACCAGGCTCCTCTGTCCATGGAATTTTCCAGGCCAGAATACTGGAGTAAATTGCCATTTCCTACTCCAGGGGACCTTCCCGATCCTGGGATAAAACCTGCATGCCTTGCACCTCTTGCATTGGCAGGCAGATTCTTTCACCACTGTGCCACCTGAAAAGCCCCCCTTTTATATTTAAACTTGCTTTAATCATTCCCTTAAAACATAAGAAACATAAACCATCCTTGGATCCTATGTTCTCCTAACCTATTCTTCCCTTTTCTCCCCATAACTCTTGTAAAGATTCCTCTGCCTTTACTCTTTGTACTTTCTATTAGCTCTTCAAGCCATTCCAGTGTGGCTTCTGTGACAGCAACAATGAGAGCATGTTTCAATAAAGGAAATAATCTTTGTGACTCAAAGAAAATTTTTACTCTTCATTTTGTAGGACTTCATAAAAGCATTTCCCATAATCGGCCTCTCTCCTTTTTAAAATACTTTCTTCCTTGGATTCTGTGACCACAGATTTTCCAGAGTTTTCTTCTAGTTTGCAGTGACCAGCCATCTCTGTTTCCTTTGATAAAATTATTTTAAAATACTTTAAGAAGGAAAAAAACAGAAAAAGCAACAGGCAGGCAAGAAATAATAACCAGAAAAAAATGCCACAAAGCAGATAAAAATATAGGCCAACCTTATTGCCATGTTCAAAGTAACTAAGTAAATTAATAAAAGAGCTCAAAGAACTATAAATCTCAGAAAAAATACACGGAAACAGGAGAGTGAGATGAAACATAATCATAATCCTTAGTAAAAACTAAGAAACTATGACTAAAGTATTGACTTTAGTTGATAATATGTCACTATTGATTCATTAATGAAATATACCATATTAATATGAAAGGATTATATTAGGGGAAACTGAGTATAGATTATATGTCAATTTCCTATACTATCTTTGCTATTTTTCTGTAATTCTAAAAGTATTCTGAAAAAAAGGTTGACCTTCAAAAAGACAAAAATAGCAACAACAAAAGAGGAATGGACACATAAAAATCAAGCCTAAATGTTGATTATATGAAATAAATGCTTGCGCATTTAAATAAATGTGACTTTAAAGACTGAAAACAGCATTATGAACAAAGACTTACCTATCACGTACAAATTTAAAATCAATAAATAATAAGATCAAAATTTGGCCATAAGCATAATAGCTAACAAAGCAGAATATAGAGACAAAGGTATTAGTAATAAAATAAAGTAGAATATTTTTAATGATATTATTCTATGTCAACAGAATATGCCATACACAAAATACAATATGCTATATGCGATAAAGATCATCCTACCTTGAACATTTTGTGCTAAACAAATTATTAAAATTCAAACTATAAAATCTATAAGAAAAAAACACAGAATTAAATTTGCCTATCTCTCCATGATATATCAAGTGGACAAAATAAATAAATATCAAACACTATACATACTTTCGTTATACTCTTGGAAATTTAATTATATCCATCATATATAAAAGCAAAAAGAAAAAAAAACTTCCATTCAGTTCAGTTCAGTTTAGTCGCTCAGTAGTGTCCGACTCTTTGCGACCCCATGAATTGCAGCACGCCAGGCCTCTCTGTTCATTACCATCTCTCAGAATTCACTCAGACTCACGTCCATCAAGTCTGTGATGCCATCCAGCCATTTCATCCTCGGTCGTCCCCTTCTCCTCCTGCTCCCAATCCCTCCCAGCATCAGAGTCTTTTCCAATGAGTCAACTCTTCACATGAGGTAGTCAAAGTACTGGAGTTTCAGCTTTACCATCATTCCTTCCAAAGAAATCCCAGGGTTGATCTCCTTCAGAATGGACTGGTTGGATCTCCTTGCAGTCCAAGAGACTCTCAAGACTCTTCTCCAACATCACAGTTCAAAAGCATCAATTCTTCAGTGCTCAGCCTTCTTCACAGTCCAACTCTCACATTCATACATGACCACTGGAAATAGCCTTGGCTAGACGGACCTTAGTCAGCAAAGTAATGTCTCTGCTTTTGAATATACTATCTAGGTTGGTCATAACTTTCCTTCCAAGGAGTAAGCGTCTTCTAATTTCATGGCTGCAGTCACCATCTGCAGTGATTCTGGAGCCCATTAAAAGTGTAAATATAGCAAACAATATGATTTTTTTTATGATGTATAAGTCTAGTTGCTGTTGTTTAGTCACTAAATCATATCTGACTCTTTGCAACTCTGTGGACTATAGCCCGCCAGGCTCCTCTGTCCACAGAATTTCCCAGGCAAGAATCTTAAAATAGATTGTCATTTCTTTCTCCAGGGAATCTTCCCAACCCAGGGATCAAATCGTCAGCTCCTGTATTGCAAGAGGATTCTTTTTTACCACTGATTATCTAGGTTGGTCATAACTTTCCTTCCAAGGAGTAAGCGTCTTCTAATTTCATGGCTGCAGTCACCATCTGCAGTGATTCTGGAGCCCATTAAAAGTGTAAATATAGCAAACAATATGATTTTTTTTATGATGTATAAGTCTAGTTGCTGTTGTTTAGGCACTAAATCATATCTGACTCTTTGCAACTCTGTGGACTATAGCCCGCCAGGCTCCTCTGTCCACAGAATTTCCCAGGCAAGAATCTTAAAATAGATTGTCATTTCTTTCTCCAGGGAATCTTCCCAACCCAGGGATCAAATCGTCAGCTCCTGTATTGCAAGAGGATTCTTTTTTACCACTGAACCACCAGGGAAGCCCGTAGATACTAATAACAAAACACAAAAGCAGTTAAAATCCAAATACTTGGAAATGCAGGGCTTTTTATTGGAGAATTATTTGATTTAAAAATCAGGACTCAAACTGCAGATTAGTTAGGAAATACCTGAAGTAAAAACAACAGCTATGAGATTCTATTGAAAATTCATATACAACAGTGGCTTAGAGTAGTATTCTTAGCATTGGAGACACATTAATTATAGAGAAAGAATGAAAACAAATCTCCAGTTTTTACTGTTGCTTCCTGACCTGCATATAGGTTTCTCAAGAGGCAGTTCAGGTGGTCTGGTATTCCCATCTCTTTCCGAATTTTCCACAGTTTATTGCGATCCACACAGTCAAAGACTTTGGCATAGTCAATGAAGCAGAAATAGATGTTTTTCTGGAACTCTCTTGCTTTTTCCATGATCCAGCAGATGTTGGCAATTGATCTCTGGTTCCTTTGCCTTTTCTAAAACCAGCTTGGACATCAGGGAGTTCATGGTTCACGTATTGCTGAAACCTGGCTTGGAGAATTTTGAGCATTCCTTTACTAGCATGTGAGATGAGTGCAACTGTGCGGTAGTTTGACCATTCTTTGGCATTGCCTTTCTTTGGGATTGGAATGAAAATTGACCTTTTCCAGTCCTGTGGCCACTGCTGAGTTTTCCAAATTTTCTGGCACATTGAGGCAGCACTTTCACAGCATCATCTTTCAGGATTTGAAATAGCTCAACTGGAATTCCATCATCTCCACTAACTTTGTTCATAGTGATGCTTTCTAAGGCCCACTTGACTTTACATTCCAAGATATCTGGCTCTAGATGAGTGATCACACCATCATGATTATCTGGGTCATGAAGATCTTTTCTGTACAGTTCTTCTGTGTATTCTTGCCACCTCTTCTTAATATCTTCTGCTTCTGTTAGGTCCAGACCATTTCTGTCCTTTATCGAGTCCATCTTTTCATGAAATAAATGTTCCCTTGGTATCTGTAATTTTCTTGAAGAGATCTCTAGTCTTTCCCATTCTGTTGTTATTCTCTGTTTCTTTGCATTGATCTCTGAGGAAGGCTTTCTTATCTCTTCTTGCTATTCTTTGGAACTCTGCATTCAGATGCTTATATCTTCCCTTTAGTCCTTTGTTATTCATCTCTCTTCTTTTCACAGCTATTTGTAAGGCCTCCCCAGACAGCCATTTTGCTTTTTTGCATTTTTTTTCCATGGGGATGGTCTTGATCCCTGTCTCCTGTACAACGTCATGAACCTCCTTCCATAGTTTATCAGGCACTCTATGTATCAGATCTAGGTCCTTACATCTATCTCACTTCCACTGTATAATCATAAGGGATTTGATTTAGGTCATACCTAAATGGTCTAGCTGTTTCCCCTACTTTCTTCAATTTAAGTCTGAATCTTTTAATAAGGAGCCACAGTCAGCTCGTGGTCTTGTTTTTGTTGACTGTATAGAGCTTCTCCATCTTTGGCTGCATAGAATAGAATTAGTCTGATTTCGGTGTTGACCATCTGGTGATGTCCATGTGTAGAGTCTTCTCTTGTGTTGTTGGAAGAGGGTGTTTGCTATGACCAGTGCATTTTCTTGGCAAAACTCTATTAGTCTTTTCCCTGCTTCATTCCGTATTCCATGGCCAAATTTACCTGTTACTTTCACTGAAAATGGTCAAGAGCAAGTCCTTCACCAGTGAATATGACCACAAGCCTAGTCATCCGACTGAGCACTGGCACAGCAGATGCAAAGATTCTGTAGATTCATGTGAATTGATGCTAAAGAATCCTGGGAAGCAGACATTGTATTGAACTCTTGTGAGAGGAATCAGGAGCTTTGACTGTCAATAAAATCCTGCTTATCACAGAATGCTTGGCCTTTCATGACTGTTTTTGTCTTTTTATTTCTAGATGAAGGTCATTTGTGATTGTTTATACTTTGATTGAAATAGTTGCATGAAAAGAGGGCATTAGTTTTGAATGGCATTTGTTGAAAAGCAAGACATAGGCAATGTAAAAAAAATTAGAATCTTTTATTACCCATCCTTCTTCTCCAAACTCTGTGTACAATTGTGTACCACTGTGTAATATGGAAGATGTTATTTTTGCACCATCAGATAAAGCATGTGATGGCTTGAGTGAAAGCTTGGGTGTGGCAAGCCCCATTTCCTTAGCTCCTGGAATATGTGCTTTTATCCTGCTTCCCTGTAGCTATGAGGCACCTTCAGCTTAAAATGCAGATGTTCTTGGTTACAGTTGCTATGTGAAATGTTATAAGATAGAAATTACTGTCATAATTAATAATAGGTGAAGGTTTTACCTTTGATGTAGTGCATTCTCCATGCCACTGAGTCTTTTTGGTTGTGTTTATGGTACAGGTCTAACCACCCATTGGCTTTCTGGCTGCTTGTGTGCTTGGCTGGATGTCTGTTTCTGCTTAGTCAAGGGTATAATGCCTTTCAGACTTTTTTTCAACGGCTTTGCAAACCCATATGGTTTAAGTTGAAAGGGAGATGTACACTGTTGCTCTTTTGGATATTAAAACCTGGTTAGGTCCTTCCTTTTTCTGTCCTTAAAAGATGGGTTAGATTTATTTTAAAAAGGTACATAGAATTCTGCGCTCATGGCAGCCCAAGTGAGAACAAAGCCAGCGCAGAAGCTAGGCTCTGCCAAAGGCAAATGTTTTGGTAAAATAATGATCCCCAATATGCGTAAAGCTGTTACAACTTACAACGCCTGTTCCCACAGACCAGGGTGCTGTTTAATGTCACCGGTGACCGGGTGCAGACTGCCTGTGCTCACTCGTCCCACATCTTCTCCTCCTTCTTCTAGGAATAGCCTCCTATTTCATTTTGGGAAACGCCTTCTCCCTAATTATATCAATAATGATGAGACTGTTAATCAAAAAGTTGCATGACATCTTCTGGCAAATGGATGGGCACACAGTTTAGGAGACATTGCTCTCCTTCCTCCGAAACTGTGACGAGTGAGTACAGTTCTTCAGTGACCAAATATGCTTGTAGGTCATCTGTTCGGCCATGTACCCCTAAAGGGCTGCATGTCAAGGTCTCCAGAACTATCCCTGGTCTAGTGTTTTGCAAAGCTTGAGTTTGAGCTTTCCCTCCAATCCTAGAGGCTATCTTATATCCACTTAGGCAGACCATGCTCTCTTTTTTTATTAAGATCTTTCGTTTTCAAGCAGAGAACCCTGATACAAAAATTGGAGCATGGAGTGGGAAGCAGCTCTATCATGAAAATGTGTAATATATGGAATTAAATATTAGGCAAGAGATACCAAGGCACTAAGTTATGGCGTCTAGGTACTCAGTCTCCCAGGCCAATGAAAACAAAAACATAGAACATATATTTCCAGTCCACAGAAACTTCAAAGGGTATGAGAAATTCTGGGACTGGAATGAAGTTGGCATTGAGTCTCTTTAAGGTAAGGGGATGGCAAATTGAAAGACATAAATCTCACCTCAAGGCTGCAGATAAACCTCAGAGACTGCTGAAAGAATGTTTACCTCATATAGATAAGGGCTAAGACCGCCAAAGTACAAAAGTTGCCTGGTAGTCCAGTGGTTAAGAATCCACCTTGCAATGCACTGGGACACTGGTTCGATCCCTGGTCCAGGAAGATCTCACGTGCCACAGAGTATCCAGGCCGGTGAGCCACAAGAAAGGAGCCCGGGCTCTGGAGCCTGCGAGCCTCAGCTGCTGAAACTGCACACGAGAACCACTGAAGCCGCGTGCCTGGAGCGCATGCTCTGCAACAGGAGAAGCACCACAGTGAGAAGCCGTGCTCCACAGCTGGAGAGCGGGCCCCACTCGCTGCAGCAGAGGAAGGCCCAGCACAGCCAAAAAGAAGCGAATAAGCAAATGTCTTTAAAAAAGACACAGCCCAGAGTAGCATTCACAAAGCGGCTGAACTGTGATGACAGCTGAATTCACAGCCACATGAAGCCTTTCATGTAAGGCTGGGTGGCGCCTTGACTCTTGACCATAGAAACAGCGCTGCCCAGAGGGAACTCAGAGTGCCGCATCACCGGGACAGCAGCGCGCTCTGAAGAATTCCCATGACATGCCCCTTCTTTCACTGCTCAAGGAGGCAGAGAGGAGACTGACCATAGCTGCCTCCCCTCCAGCCCCACCCAACCTGATCTCAGTATAGACGGAGTAGAGGAGGTTCAGAGTTGGGCCAAAAAGAGACCTGCACAGTTTGCTAACACATATCATAAAAATACACGGTTTATTTCTGGGGTGAATTTTGAAGGTAGTTGATGCAAAACACTTCAGTTCAGTTCAGTCACTCAGTCGTGTCCAGCTCTTTGTGACTCCGTGCACTGCAACACGCCACTGGACAGGCCTCCCTGTCCACTGCCGACTCCCAAGTTTCACTCAAACTCATGTCCATTGACGTGGTGATACCATCCAATCATCTCACCCTCTGTCGTCCCCTTCTCCTGCCTTCAATCTTTCCCAGCATCAGGGTCTTTTCAAATGAATCAGTGCTTCCCATCAGGTGGCCAAAGTACTAGAGTTTCAGCTTCAGCATCAGTTCTTCCAATAAATATTCAGAGATCATTTCCTTTAGGATGGACTGATTAGATGTCCTTGCTGTCCAAGGAACTCTCAAGAGTCTTCTCCAACACCACAGTTCAAAAGCATCAGTTCTGTGGTGCTCAGCTTTCTTTATGGTCCAACTCTCACATCTATACATGACCACTGGGAAAACCATAGTTTTGACTAGACAGACCTTTGTTGGCAAAGTAATCTCTGCTTTTTACTGTGCTGTCTAGGTTGATCGTAGCTTTTCTTCCAAGGAGCAATTGCCTTTAATGTCATGGCTGCAGTCACCATCTACAGTGATTTTGGAGCCCCCCAAAATAAAGTCTCTCACTGTTTCCACTGTTTCCTCATCTATTTGCCATGAAATGATGGGACCAGATGCCATGATCTTCCTTTTCTGAATGTTGAGTTCTAAGCCAGCTTTTTCACTCTCTCCTTTCACTTTCATCAAGAGGCTTTTTAGTTCCTCTTCACTTTCTGCCATAAGGGTGGTGTCATCTGCATATCTGAGGTTAACTGATATTTCTCCCAGCAATCTTGATTCCAGCTTGTGTTTCTCCAGTCCAACGTTTCTCATGATGTGCTTAGCACAGAAATTAAATAAGCAGGGTGACAATATACAGCCTTGACGGACTCCTTTTCCTATTTGGAACCAGTCTGTTGTTCCAAAACACAGGTGGGTCTGACTTCCGCAATGTGAATGTGCCTGTAGAGTGTTTGCCTTTGGTGTGTGCCACCAAGCACCTGGGTATGGCTCTAAAAGCTCTTAAGGGTGGTTAACACAAACATAGATCTTACACTTTCCTCAGTAAATCATAATGAAAGGCCAGAAATCCTATGACATAATGTGTTGGGTTGGCAAAAAAAGTTCTTTTGGGTGTTTCCATGATATCTTGTGATTCTCCAAGTGTGGTTCACAGAATGGCTGCCTCACCATCATTTGGGGACTTGTTAGAAAGGCAGACTCTCAGGTCTTAGCCCAGATCAGCTGAATCAGAAGATCTGGGGCAGGATATACAAAACTGTATTCCAATAAGCCCTTTTAGGAGGTTCTGATGCATTTTCAAATCTAGGGGAATGAATTTAAGAACTAGGAGGCTGAAATAGTGGTTTATTTCTTCAGGTTCTTTTCCCAGTCACTCCCCACCTATGCCAGTCTAGAGAACCAACAAGATTCTCTCATTCAGGAAAGGCTTCAGCACAAAATATCAAAAGAATTCTCTTGGCCCTTCTCTCTAGGACAGCAAGACTTAAAAAAACACTCCCCTTAACTTCCGTGGGCATGATCTCATTGTGGCAGAGAGACCAGATTCCAACTGTATATAGGCATCAAGGCTGATGACATAATAAAAATTTTTGAGCCTACTCTTTTCCACAGATACTCTTAATTAAACATGGTTTGCAAGCATGTTCTTAGATTGAAAGAATCAATATTGTGAACATGACTGTATTACCCAAAGCAATCTACATATTCAAAGCAATCCCTATAAAATTACCAATGGTATTTTTCACAAAACTAGAACAAAACATTTTATAGCTTGTATGGAAGCACAAAAGATCTAGAATAGCCAAATCTTGGTAAAGAAGCTTGGTAAAGAAAAATGGAGCTGGAGGAATAAGGCTTCCTGACTTCAGACTGCATCACGGAGCTACTGTCATCAGGAGAGTATGGTACTGGCACAAAACCAGAAATACAGCAAATGGAACAAGATGCAAAGCCTGGAGAAATCCCAGGCACCTATGGGCACCTTATCTTTGACAAAGGAGGTAAGAATATACAATGGAGAAAAGAGCCTTTTCAAAAAGTGGTGCTGGGAAAACTGGACAGTTACATGTAAAAGAATGAAATATGAACACTCCCTAACATCATTCACAAATATAAACTTATAATAGATTAAAGACCTGAATGGAAGGTCAGACACTATAAAACTCTTGGAGGAAAACATAAGCAAAACAGTCTTTGACATAAACTGCAGCAAGATCTTTTTTGACCCACCTCCTAGAGTTATGAAAATAAAAACAAAAATAAAGAGGATCTAATTAAACTTAAAATCTTTTGCACAACAAAGGAAACCATGAACAAAAGGAAAAGACAATCTTCAGATTGGAAGAAGTGTTTGTAAATGAAGCAATCGACAAAGGATTAATCTCTAAAATATACAAACAGCTCATGCAGCTTGAGATAAACACACACACACACACACACACACACACACACACACACACACAAATCAATCAAAAAATGGGCAGAAGACCTAAACAGACATTTCACTAAGAAAGACATAAAGATGGCCAACAAGTTCATGAAAAAATGCTCAGCATCACCAACGGCTGGAGAAATGCAACTCCAAACTGCAGTGAGGTGCACCTCACCGTCAGAACACCGGTGTTGCTGTTCAGTCACTCAGTGGTGTCTGACTCTTTGTGACCCATGGATGACAAGCACACCGGGCTTCCCTGTCCTTCATTATCTCCTGAGTTTGCTCATACTAGTGCCCTTTCAGGTGATGATTCCATCCAACCATCATCCTCTATCGTCTCCTCCTTCTCCTGTCCTCACTCTTTCTCAGCATCAAGGTCTTTTCTAGTGAGTTGGCTCTTCACATCAAGGGGCAAAAGTATTGGAGCTTTAGCTTCGATCCTACTAATGAATAGTCAGAGCTGATTTACTTTAGGATTGACTGATTTGATCTCCCTGCTGTCCAAGGGACTCTCAGAAGGCTTCTCCAGCACCGCAGTTTGAAAGCATTCTGTAAGACTGACCATTATTAAAATATTTGCAAACAATAAATGCTGGAAAGGGTTTGGAGAAAAGGGAAGCTTCTTGCACTATTGTTGGAAATGTAAACTGATACAACCATTATGGAGAACAGTATGGAGGTTTCTTGAAACAGTGAAAATAGAACTACCATATGACCCAGCAATTCCACTACTGGGCATATACCCAGAGGAAACCATAATTCCAAGACATGCAACCTAATATTGCCTGCAGCACTGTTCACAAGCCAGGACGTGCAAGCATCCTAGATGTCCACCAACAGAGGAATGGGCCAAGAAGATGTGAGATATATATATGGTGGAATATTACTCAGCCATAAAAGAACAAAACTGGGTCAAATGTAGAGATGTGGATGGGCCTAGAGACTGTCACACAGAGTGAAGTGTTAAGAAAGAGAAACCCAAACATTGTCTATTAACACACATATATTGATGTGAAGTCACTCAGTTGTGTCAGACTCTTTGGGACCCCAAGAACTGTAGCCTGCCAGGCTCCTCCATCTGTGGGATTCTCCAGGGAAGAATACTGGAGTGGGTTGCTATTTCCTTCTCTAGGGGATCTTTCTGACCCAAGGATCAAACCTGGGTCTCCCACACTGCAGGCAGACTCTTTACTGTCTGAGCCACCAGCGGCTCCTAACACACATATATGGAATCTAGAAAAATGGTATAGATGATCTTATTTGCAAAGTAGAAATAAAGACACAGACAAATAGACAACAAATGTATGGACATCAAGAAGTGGGGAAAGGGTGGGACGAATTGGGAAATTATGGCTGACATATACACACTATTGATATTTGCATAAAATAGACAACTAGTGACAACCTTCTGTATAGCTCAAGGAACTCTCTTTGCTTATCTAAATGGGAAGAAAATTTTAAAAAGGGGGATATATGTATTCCTATAGCCAATTCACTTTGCTGTACAGTAGAAACTTAACAAAATATTGTAAAAAAAAATATACTCCATAAAAATTAACTTAAAAATTTAAGTCTTTAAGTTTTTTTCAGTTTATTTAATAATTAAAAACACTCTAAGTCTGGTGACTAGAAATTCAGCCTGAGCCATCACCCTAGCCCTTTGCCCCTTGCCAGATCTCAGACCCGAGTTATAAGGATTAAAGGAAGATGGGACCTGTGAAAGAGAAAGCCTCCTGTTAACTACTGATATTTATTGCATATTTTCCATGTAACCCTTTCAGGAAAGGCCTTGCACACCTGTATCAAGGTAACTGTGTACTGGGGAAAGGAAATATTCGGGGGGATTTTGACTCTACTTGATGGCAGATTTAATAGGGTCTCAAATACATCTAAGAGCTATTTCCTCAGATGTTTAATATGTGGTCAGAATAGATGTTGTTGGCAGCCTTCAAAATCCCTTCTTGAGACCTTTGGGTAAGTCAGGGCTATTACAGAAAAGAACCCATCGAGCTGATGCTGCTCCCTCCCCATACGAAAGACACGGAACAAGAGCCACTGAGAGGCCAGAAGGGAGTGTGGCATCCAGGGGGACCCTCGATGCACAGGCAATACGGACACAGGAGGCGCGGAGCACTCACGCACCAGCCACTAAACTCAAGGGCGGGTGTAGAGCATTGATGATGAATGATGTCTGTCTGCAGGTAACTTGGCATGGCACTGCGGTGAGGGGTTTGGACTTCACCACCAACCAGACTGCCTGGAATCGATCCCAGTCATATTAGATCCCAGATAAGACTATGCGTATCATTGACCTCCATGTGTTTAAATTTACTCCTGTATGAACTTCAGATGGCAGTAACAATTCCTAGTGTATAGGATTATTATGAGGAATGAATGAGTTAACGATTTCAGAGCACTCAGTACAGAATGTTCAGTTCATTCAGTTCAGTCGCTCAGTCAGGTCCGACTCATCGCGACCCCATGAATCACAGCACGCTAGGCCTCCCTGTCCATCACCAGCTCCCGGAGTTCACTCAGACTCACGTCCATCAAGTCCGTCCTGTCATCTCATCCTCTGTCATCGCTTTCTCCTCCTGCCCCCAATCCCTCCCAGCAAGAGTCTTTTCCAATGAGTCAACTCTTGGCATCAGATGGCCAAAGTACTGGAGTTTCAGCTTTAGCATCATTCCTTCCAAAGAAATCCCAGGGCTGATCTCCTTCAGAATGGACTGATTGGATCTCCTTGCAGTCCAAGGGACTCTCAAGAGTCTTCTCCAACACCACAGTTCAAAAGCATCAATTCTTCAGCGCTCAGCCTTCTTCACAATCCAACTCTCACATCCATACATGACCACTGGAAAAACCATAGCCTTGATTAGACGGACCTTAAACAGCAAAGCAATGTCTCTGTTTTTGAATATACTATCTAGGTTGGTCATAACTTTTTTCCAAGGAGTAAGCGTCTTTTAATTTCATGGCTGCAGTCACCATCTGCAGTGATTTTGGAGCCCCCCAAAATAAAGTCTGACACTGTTTCCACTGTTTCCCCATCTATTTGCCATGAAGTGATGGGACCGGATGCCATGATTGTAGTTTTTTGAATGTTGAGTTTTAAGCCAGCCTTTTCATTCTCCTCTTTCACCTGCATCAAGAGGCTTAAAACTTTAAAAACACAAGAAAATATATAGAAACATCCATAATTCCATCACAAAGTTTTATTTTTTTCTTATCAGTTTTATTGTGATTTGGGATATAGCAGTAATACTTTTATTTATTATTTTCATCT
Source organism: Madoqua kirkii (assembly GCA_006408675.1). Classification (NCBI taxonomy): domain Eukaryota; kingdom Metazoa; phylum Chordata; class Mammalia; order Artiodactyla; family Bovidae; genus Madoqua; species Madoqua kirkii. Next base: position 60,353 of record SJYC01102855.1, read on the forward strand.
ATGGTCTCTTTTCCACTTTCAGTTTAGTTCAGTTCAGTTCAGTTGCTCAGTCGTGTCTGACTCTTTGCGACCCCATGAATCGCAGCACGCCAGGCCTCCCTGTTCATCACCAACTCCCGGAGTTTACTCAGACTCACGTCCATCGAGTCAGTGATGCCATCCAGCCATCTCATCCTCAGTCGTCCCCTTCTCCTCCTGCCCCCAATCCCTCCCAGCATCAGAGTCTTCCCCAATGAGTCAACTCTTCTCATGAGGTGTCCAAAGTACTGGAGTTTCAGCTTTAGCATCATTCCTTCCAAAGCAATCCCAGGGCTGATCTCCTTCAGAATGGACTGATTGGATCTCCTTGCAGTCCAAGGGACTCTCAAGAGTCTTCTCCAACACCACATTTCAAAAGCATCAATTCTTCAGCGCTCAGCCTTCTTCACAGTCCAACTCTCACATCCATACATGACCACTGGAAAAACCATAGCCTTGACCTTCGTCGGCAAAGTAAGTCTTTTGAATATGCTATCTAGGTTGGTAATAACTTTTATTCCAAGAAGTAAATAATTTTTCCCCTAATCTCAGCAGTGTTTCAGGGTCAGGAAAGGAGAGGAAAGGTATAAAGATGGATACAAAGTGAAGTCTCTGTGATGTCACTGTTAATCCATTTGATGCTTAGTCCATTGGTTAGTCTTATAGGGTCCAAGAGTGTCTTACAGTGACACCAGAGTCAGGCAATGTTCCCTGGCTGAAGCCACTAAGACAAAGCACCAGACATAAAGCCAGGGTACAAGATGTGGATAAAACTCCCCCTCCCCCCACACAGGAGGGACTGGTGCTCTGGAACACTGCAGAGGGAGAGTACAGAGATGGCAATCACTGGGAAATTTTTTTTAAGAGAAAAGAGGAAAAAAGAAGAGGGGATTAGAGTTTTAGGGCTTTTAAATGGCATTTGCCCAATGATGGGCTTCCCCAGTGGCTCAGTGGTAAAGAATCCCCTTGCAGTGTAGGACACACAGAAGATGTGGATTCAGTCCTTGGGTTGGGAAGATCCCCTGGAGCAGGGCATGGCAACCCACTCCAGAATTCTTGACTGGAGAATCTAATGGACCGAGGAGCCTGGTCGGCTACTGTCCATAGGGTTGCAAAGAGTAGGATACGACTAAGTGACTTAGCACAGGGGCATGCTGGGCATAAAGGAAAGATGCAAAGATGGTGCCCACCAGCCATAGTCCTGGGGAGCACCCAGCAGGAGTCACATGCATGACCTTCAGTCAAGGCCTTGATGTTTATACATATGCAAAATCTGATGTGAGACTTGCTTTGCCTATAACCTGCCTATCAGACATGGAGATATGGTTAGCGGACACATATAGCTGTCACCTACATGAAAACAGATAACAACTCTACCAATTAAGACTTATCCATTGATTGTATACAGGCCACTTGGCTTAGATCATTTGCAATCCATGTGTCTCTGACATCTATAATTATATACAAAATGGTTTTTTTCCTACAGCAACCTCATTTCATAAGTATTTTAATACGCATGTGGCTATGTTCTTTACTGCTGCAATTAAACACATTTCTGTGCACATCATGACCCTACAAACTGCTGCTCAAGGGTCAACTATGGCCTGCCACATTTTCAATGGCCTGTGAGCTCAAAATGGCTTTTATAATTTTAAACAGTTGGAAAAACTAGAAGAAAAATAATATTTATGACTTGCAAAAATGATATGAGATTTCAACTGCAGTATCCCTAAATAAAGTTTTATTTGGTGGTGTGGCCACAGTGCCAAAGTAGAAAGACTCTGAGCTCACTTCCCAAGGGAACACCAGTTTTAGGGCTACTGACAACCATCTGTAACAAACCCCTGAAGACTAACAGAAAAGGCTTTCCACAACTAAAGACATAAAGAAGAAACCACAAGAGGGGTAAGAAGGACAGAGACATGATACAGTCAAGACCCATACTCCTATAACCCACAAACCGGGAGATAATCATAATTACAAAGGTTCTCCCCAAAGAGCTAGGGTTCCAAGCCCCTACA
>SJYC01102857.1:0-12496 GCA_006408675.1 Madoqua kirkii
AGGAGATCCAACCAGTCCATCCTAAAGGAGATCAGTCCTGGGTGTTCACTGGAAGGACTGTTTTTGAAACTGAAACTTCAATACTTTTGCCATCTCATGCAAAGAGTTGACTCATTTGAAAAGACCCTGATGCTGGGAGGGACTGGGGGAAGGAGGAGAAGGGGATGACTGAGGATGAGATGGCTGGAGGCATCACTGACTCGATGGACATGGGTTTGGGTGGACTCCAGGGGTTGGTGGTGGACAGGGAGGCCTGGCATGCTGCACCAGGACACGCCTGAGCGACTTGACTGGACTGAAATGCGGGGAGGTAGTGTGATCCTCTGAGGCTGGGAAGATTACGAAAGGGCAAGTGTGAGGTAAATGAGGTAAATTAATGCCGTTTCTCACTGGGTTGTGTGAAGCTTTAAATGTCAGTTTCTGTCTGAACCAGAATGTTGACAATCTATCAGTTAGATAGATAAGCCTGGAACCTACAGAAACATTAAGGTCAGATAGATGGTTTTGAAATGATCGTCAAATAGGTGGGACCCAAGTCCACCAGACTGGACTGCATCATCCATGATGAACGGAGATGGGAGGGAAACGGAAGGGGCTGAAGACCCGCGCTGGGACGTCCCATCATCAAGAGTAGAGCAGAAAGGACAGAGAGGCAGCCGCTGGGGGCAGGAGGACCAGGAGGGTGGGGCGCGTGGCAGGGTGGGGGAGTTGCTGAGCAGTGGGGTGAGCACGGGAAGACTTCACCAAGGCCTACTCAGCAGGCCTTTGGAGATCTGCCAAGGAAGGTCCCAGCTGAGCAATGGAGACATAAACCCGGATGGAATAGTTTGAAATGCGCATGAGAAGTGAAGACGCAGAGCTGGTTGAATACAGGGTATTTTCACAGATGGGGCAGCGCTGCAGTGGGACACAGCAAAGAGGAGGCCTCTGCCCAGAGAGGGGCTTTCCTGGAGGCCCAGTGGCTAAGAGTCTGCCTTCCCGGGCAGGAGAAGCAGATTCTACCCCTGATCGGGGAGCGGAGATCCCACGTGCGCAGCAACGCTCGTGTGCTGCAGCTGCTGAGCCTCAACTACAGGGCCCACGTCGCAGTGACGGAGCGCACACTGTCTAGACTCCATGCGCCGCAGCTACGGGCAGGGCAGCCTAGAAAGATCAGTGAAATAAAGGGGAGCAGGCTTGGGAAAGGGGGGCAGGCTTGGGAAAGCAACCTAACAGGGACACACAGCACAGAGGGGAGGGGTTGTTTTTCTTTTGTTCAGGGAGGAAAACAGAAAAAGTGGGTGCGGAGGCAGATAGATGTGCAGATGAGGAGGCTGGCCTCCAGCAGTAATGCCTGTGGCTTCACAGCTTCACAAATCAGACGTTCTGAAAGGCACAGCTGCAAACTGCAGTAGAGTGAATGAGCCTACTTTTCATCACCTTGGCTCTGAGAACAGACAGTTTCCAGTCCTCTGAAGTTGTTAGCTGAAGACTGCACAGGATGGAGCTTTGGAGGTAGACCTGGTGTCAAATCCTGACTCCCTCCATTGGGAGCTTTTGTGACCTTGAGCCAGTTACTGGAATTCTCTGTCTCTACTCTTCATCTGTAAAACGGCCGTTACCACGTCCTTAGCCACCAAAGGTCTGGGTAGCAGACGCGTACCATATGCATACCTGAAGTCCTTTTGAAAAGACAAGCGAGGGGAACGGAAAATGCCATCAGAGATTGCAGCCAGTGGTTTGAAGATGGGAGGGGCACGGCATCCTGGCTGTGAAGGAAGGAGAGGCTGTCGAGCCTGGGAGGGGGATTACAGACTCACACCGTCCAGAAAGAAGAGGCGTCAAGCTGCAGGGACTGCTCTTGTTGTGGAGCCTGGGATCCAGGCACCTAGGCCTCAGTGCTCACGGCCCGTGGGCTCGGCAGCTGCAGCTCCCGGGCGCTAGACCACAGGCTTAACAGCGGTGGCGCACGGGCTCAGCTGCTCTGCGGCGAGTGGGATCTTCAGGGACCAGGGGTCCGAATTGTGTCTCCTGCACTGGCAGGTGGATTCTTCACCACTGGGCCACCAGGGAAGCCCTGGAAAGGATATTTTAGAAAAGAAAGTGTATCCATGTATAACTGAGTCACTTGGCTCTACAGCAGAAATGAACATCACATTGTAAGTCAACTATACTTCAATAAAAATATTAAAATTGAAAAATAATATTCTAGGAATGAAGTGCCAAGATAATTATCACATTCCAGGGCCTCTAAAAGGCAAGATAATAAAACACTTTTGAACTATTTCTTTTATAGTAAGTTGATTTTCAAATGTAGCTACTTATATTTATTATCAAGTAGTAAACTCAGCAGAACAGTGAAAAAAGAAATGGAATATGCAGGTTTCACAGCACCAGACTTGACATGCTGAGAAGTCCTCAGAATCAGGGTTTTCCCATCTGGAAGGTGGATTTTCCCAACAGCTTGATGAACATCTGCCTTCTTGACGTCCAAGAAACAGAAATGCCCATCTATAGTTCTTTGGCTATTCTTTGTGTGTAACCCGTTCTTAAACAGAGTATGGTGGTGGTGGGGGAGATTTAGTCGCTAAGTCCTGTCTGGCTCTTGCAGTGTCATGGACTGTAGCCTGCCAGGCTCCTCTGTCTGTGGGATTCTTCTGGCAAGAATACTGGAGTGGGCTGCCATTTCCTTCTCCATAAGCAAGGTATATAGTGCCCCAGATCAAGGCTCCCTGCTGGGTTGCTACTGAGTGTTCTGATCCATTGTTCTGAAATGTCTCTCAGGTCACTCTGATGCAGATGTCTTTATGTACTCCCAAACCCTCGAGTCACAAGCTTGTAGGCGTCACTACCGTTGCCTGGTCAGATCCGACTGTACGAGGAAGGTATTCATTTAAGTCTTAGTAGGAAGCCTCGGGGTGCCGCTGGAAGGAAGACCACTAACCGAGGCAACTGAAAACCAGCCGGCTCCCAGGCTGATGCCGCAGGTGCCCAGCTGGGACGGCCTGTCCGTCAGAGCACCTTGTCAGGCTCCGTCTCTCCACTGTCTGCACCCCCGGCTGTACCATGAGCTGTATAACGCACACAGTCACGCGACCCTCCAGCCTTCTCCAAGCCCGAACACCACTTCATTAATTAGCAGGCATTCCTCAAATTTCCAGGTTTGTGAAAGCAATCTATTTATAAAATATCTGGCTACGGTGTATAATAAACAATGCCGGCGTGAACTAAAAACAGACTAATTTAGTAAGTAATTTCCTTTCCCCTCCACGTGAAATTTACGTCATCCACCGGCTCTAATATCTCACATACTTTTAATGTTTCTCATTTGTTTAGAGTACAGTTCCGTGCCTCAGACTTCACACCCCACAATGTCGATGAGCCTACAAGGGTTCAAAAACAGCAAATATTTTGCTAGTGATCATTGTGTGAATGTGAAGGAAGTGAGTGGTCGATCTACATATTTTTCTTGCTAATTGCAAACTTAATATTCTATTGAAATGTATGCAATGACAAAAATCTCAAAAAACTCTTTAAAGCCATTATGAGCAGCTAAAGTATTCTCTCAGAGTATTAATATTAGCATCATTAAAAGAGTTTTATCAAGTGCACATTTATCCCCATCTTGGAAACAACACAGCCCGAAGGAGACAAATGCCCTTGAGTGTTGTGGTAAGAAAACCAACAGCAGTTTTAGAGCCACATAAAGTCGTCTTGCGGCTTCACTAGTAAAGCTAATCAAACAAGAACATTCTTGAAGCCACGGTTGTAACATGCAGTAGACTCAATGAGTCTATTTTTTCATCACCTTGCGCTCTGAGAAGAAAACATTGCAGGGTTATCTTGATAAGGAAAGAGCTCAGATATTAAAATACATTAACTTTACTTAATTGATTTAAACAGATCCAGAGCTTTCAAAATGCACATGATGCTATTTCTGCACTACTGGACAAAATAGATCTGCTTTAGATTGCAAAGCTCCAGCTCTGTATCTCCTGTCTGGTAGGGAGGAAAAAAAACACCTCTCCATTTCTTGGCCTTTTAAAGAAACCTTTGTTCTTCTAAAGAATGACACAGGAAACCATATACATTTTTTTTTCCTTCAGCTAAATAATATCTTTCTGTATCCTTTCCTCAAAATGTCTCTTGGTAATATTGGTGCAGTGTTTTCCTATAGCTCAGAATGCTGCAGTCCCAGAACAATAACAACAGATAACACTAATTGAGTTTTTACTCTGTCCCACGCGCTCTGCTGTGTTATGTTACTTTGTTAAATCTTCAAATGAGGTAGGTCTCATCATTTATTATTTCCATGTGCACAGACGAGGAAACTGAAGCCCCGAGAGGTGGGGGGACTCACCCAGAGAAGCAAGCAGATGACATGGGGGTGTGAAGTCAGCAAGGGTGCTCTGGGGCCCTGGCTCTGGACCAAGACTGCATGATGTGACCTCTCAAGGTGGAGGAGAGGATAGTCAAGCCAAAGGTCAGGGTTCAAGGTTCTTTCATGCATTATGAAAATAAGACATTTACACCAATCTCCAGCTGAAACAGCTTCCCTCAGCAGTTGCTTCCTCTGTTATTCTCTTTGGTTGTGCAGCACAACCTTTTTAAATCGAAGTATAAGTGATCTACAGTGTTTCAAGTATGCACCAAAGTGATTTGGATACCTATGTATGTATATCATTTGTATTATACATATATAGATATATGTGTGTATATGGATATATATATATGTATATAGATAGATATGTCTATGTATATCTATGTATACGTATGTACATAAATATATGTGTGTGTTCTAGTTCAGATTCTTTTCCATTGCAGGTCATTTCAAGATACGGAATATCGTTCCTTGTACTCTACAGTAGGTCCTTGTCAGTTATCTATTTTACACAGAGTAATGCGTTTCTGCTAATACCAAAGGGGAGAGGGCGTGAGAGAGGGATGACTTAGGAATTTGAGGTTAGCACATGCAGCATGATTTGTACAGGTGGGAAATGAATTACTGAAGGACAGAAGGAATCCGGAAGGCTCGCCAGACGTGCCATCTAATGGCCGATTGAAAATGAGGCTGCCAAAGGGAGGAAGAGAAGTAACTTTTCAGAGAACTTCCTTAAGCAGAGTCCACCTGAGACTCCAGACGTCCTGTATGTTAGTTTTACACGCGTCTATGTTGCATGAGGTCTCAAAGAGTGGGACACGACTGAGCAGCTGAGCCGAGTGATATGACAGCGTCAAGAGAGACGGAAAGAGACGCATAAGCTTGCACTTCAGCAAGCTCCTTTTAAACGCAGAATGTGTCAGCTTTCAGTCAAAACCCTGCGACCATCTCCTGCTCTGATGTGAGAGGCATGAAAGCGCTGGGGGTGTTTCTCTGGCAGCTGAACTAAGTGACGAAGCTCCCTCTTCCTCTCGCTTGGTTGAGAGAGTTTCTTCCAGAGTTTCTGCTGCTTGGAGTCCTGCTTTTAATCTCGGGTTCACTAAGCACCAATCAGGGCCGTCAAACGAGTGTTTGAAGCATATGCTGATTCTTGGGAAGGTGATGTCTCAGACGATGGAGAAACCTGCCCCCACCATCCTCCCTTTCGATGCTCTGCTCCACGTGCAAGAAGCGGCAAATGAAAGGCCCCACATGAGCACACAGCGGGCAAGCCAAACCTCCGTGCCTTTAATAATCCCGAAACAAACGCGGCTGAATGGACTGCTTTAAGTGCTGTGTTTATTTCAGGGAAACTTTTCCAAAGGAAGCCTTCGTATGTGGGGCCGTGAAAAGCCTTTTATAAAAGGATATTAATTATATGCTGAAAGTTAAAAGTGTCATTGAGCCGGAGTAGCTGGGTAAAATACCAATACACCATCTCACAGATCTACTAATTTAGGCTAGTCCTGATCCTAGATTTCCAGCTGAGAACTGGAATTACTCAGCAATTACTCAGCTGAGCATAAACATTTAGAGACAGTTCTTGCTAACAAATCTTGCCTCTCGGAGCCAGGCCCATTGCAGTGCTCTCGGTGCCAGTTTCCCACACGTGAATCAGGGGCCTCACCTCACGCCTTCTCTGCTTCACTTCCACTATCGTGTGTGGTGGTGTTGCTCTTCTCTGCTCCTCGGCTCTTTCTGCACCACCCTGTGGGACGGAAGCCCGGCCGACCTCACGTAGCCTGAGCTGAGAATCGGGGAAAGTGCTCGAGGAAAGCAGGTTGGGTTTTTTGGGTGTTCCATTACGAGTTTGTAATGGTTGATGAGTTTGACATTTTAAATTCTGGGGTCTTATTTTCACAAAGTGTGCTTGCTGTTAAATGTTCTCTTTCCGTTTTTTTTTTTGTTTAAATTGAAGTATAGTTAGTTTACGGTGCTGTGTTAGTTCTGATGTACAGCAAAGTGATTTGGTCATATGTATATTATATATATATATGACTGAATATGTGTATGTGTGTGTGTCAGTCGCTCAGTTGTGTCTGACTCAGTTGTGACCCCATGAACTATAGCCCACCAGGCTCCTCTGTCTTTGGAATTCTCTAGACGAGAATACTGGAGTGGGTACCATTCCCTGCTCCAGGGTATCTTCTGATCCAGGGATTGAACCAGTGTCTCCTGCGTTGCAGGCAGATTCTTTGCCATCCGAGCCCCCAGGGAAGCCCATATGACTGACTATATTTTACACATTTTGTGACTCTTTTCCATTCTAGGTTATTGTAATATGTCAAGTACGGTTCCCTGTGCATAAAGCAGGCACTTGTTGCTCACCTATTGTATACACAGCAATGTGTATCTGTTAATCTCAAGCTCCTAATTTATCTTTTTCCCTTGCTTTGTATCTGCCCACATACAAGTGTATGCCCTTGATCTTGCCCTGAAAGGCTATGGAAAACACTGGGATATTTCTCCATCTTCAAGACATTCCTATTTTAAACAACCCACCAATTGTGATGATGAAATCGAGTGTTCAAACCACCATGTACTCTTTGGTGGTATGTGTGCGGGGAGCTGCCCTGGGAAAGGGGTCTTGTTCTCAAGACACAGCTCTGGGAGCTGCCTTATTTATCCTAAGGTTTGTTTAGCACAGACATAGCTCTCTGTCCCGCCAACCCTGTGTTTCTTGGCTGCATCTCAAGCAGACACCTGGGTCCTTGACTTGTTGCTTATGCACACAGACCTTTATCCTAAGTATTGTTGGAGGATCTTAACAGAAACAACAGGATGCGTGGCATGGGAACCCTCGAAGTCGGCTGACAAACCCAAGATGTTTATGTAATTCAGAAAGAATTTATTGTTCTGTTTTCTTGCTTGAAAAACATATAAACAGCTGCATGTGAAATAAAGCCGGGGTCCTGTATGCAGGCTTGCTCTGAGGCCCGCTTCACCTGATCCTCTCGACCCCATTCTTTGTTTCTTGTTTCGTTTCTTTCTTTCTTAGCCGCGTTGCCCCCTTTTCAGGACCTGCTCGACTTTGCCGGCTGGAACCGGCAGGTATGGGGCAGACTTTCCTGTCCCTCGTGGATTTTAAGCCCTGAAAGTGAGAGTTGCTCAGTCGTGTTCAAGTTTGTGACCCCACGGACTACACGGTCCCTGGAACTCTCCAGGCCAGAACACTGGAGTGGGTAGCCTTTCCCTTCTCCAGGGGATCTTCCCAACCCAGGGATCGAACCCAGGTCTCCTGTCGTGCAGGTGGATTTTTCACCAGCTGAGCTATGGTGGGGAGGGGCCCTGTTGGATTCCTGTTAACTTGTATCCTTTGAGAATGTACAGCCCCTTAGGAAAGTTCACAGATTTTCCAACTCTCTGCTAAAATTTCCCGGGAGCTTCAGTGACAGCAGAGAGACTCCAGCTGAGTTCTCTATGCACGGTAAATAAATCATGTGAACAACAGTTCGCAATTTCACATTAATTGTTTGGAAATCTCCACAACATCAAACATTTTGTTAAAAGTCTGGAAAAAAATAAGTGTAGCTCTTTTGTTGCCGTCGACATTGTTTTGCTTCAGAGTGATTTGTTCTAAATACAGCTTAACAGGCAGATGACTGGTTTGTGACTAGAGTATCTTTTCTGAGATGAAAAAGCAATACAAATGCTCCCCAGAAGGACGGCGAGCACAGGGCCCCAGCGCGAAGCGGACTGACGGGGTCGGTTCCGCCCGAGCCCCGCGCCTCTGAGACAGAAAGGGAGTCCCATGCTTCAGGAGCCACATCTGGGAACTGGCTATGTGTGAGCGTCGCAGACTGTTCACGCATTGAGAGGATATGGCCATGAGATGCAGATACTGCAAGAATAAAGCGGAGAAGGTAAGGCGCGAATCTCATCGTCCGGGGAAATGGAGGCGCGCCCTGATGGGGGAGGCAGGAAGAGCGCCCGTCCTGGGTCGGGTGACTCACTTTCATCCCTTTTCCACAGGTGACTTCTGGCATCTGAACAGAAATGAAAGGCGGGGATTCCTTCAGAATCCAGTGGGGCAGGGCACAGAGTCGACACGGGCACCTGTTGGTCAAGATCTTTCTCACTCATGAGAAAAGTGACCACACAGAAAGCAGAGTGACAGCAGGCCCTAAGCTGTGCTCGCCTGCGAGGGGAGTCGCCCTAAAGCTGCACACTGAGGGGCTGTGTTCGGTCTTGTGTTTAATGTGATACTGCTGGGTGCCTCTAAATGCAAGCCACCACTGTCTCTGTAACCTCGAAGGCTTGGATAGTGTGAAGAGAAAACCATGACCTTCCTTCCACAAAACTCACCCCCAGAAGTCTGGTCAAATTTTTTCAATGTTCTCCTCTGTGAGCTGTTCATTTCAGACTCTGCCTTGCAGGTAGTTGCGGTTTGCGGTGAATTTCACCCGGTTTTCATTTTTTCAAGATTTCAGAATCTCTGCTTTAAAGTGTTTCTATCCCATCAGCTGTGTTCTCCGCCATCTAAATAATCAACTTACTATTTTCTGTGAACCCCCTTCTGAGCTATGGGTGTGTTCATTAAGTTACCAATTTTCAAAGTTGCATCCTTGGACGTACTTTTTTGTTTTGGCCACGTCACTGGGCCTGTGGTCCCCCAGCCAAGGGCTGCACCCAGGGCTCCCGTAGTGGAAGCACAGGGTCTCGGCCGCTGGGCCACCAGGGTAAGTCCCGCCGCAGACACCTTTAACACAAGGACTTTTGGAGGTGAGAACGCTAGCCCCACTCAGGCAAACACAGTGACTAAAAATCACAAAAGCAGTTTTTATGGCCAAGCTGAGGGCAGAAACAGCAGCCTGGAATCTTGCAACAGTGCTTCCAAAACAGAACTGAACCATTTGCATAGCAGACTGGTGTTAGTGAAGCTTAAACTTGGGGTATCGGGATGAAAGAGGTCTGTCTTGTTGACTCTTCAGAACAGAGCTTGTTCATACAGTGAAGAGTGTGAGGCTACGGTGTTTGCACCTGAAGGATTAGCTCGCACGTTGCCCTTTCTCCCCACCCTGCATGTCACCCTGTGCTGGACGCTAGGTCCTTACTGTTTATTTTACATACAGTGGTGTGTATATTTTTATCCCAGACTCCTGATTCATCTGCCCAGCCCCTTTCCCCTCTGGTGACCATGTGTTCCTCTTCTGTGTCTGTGAGTCTGCTTCTGTTTTGCAAATAGGTTCAATTGTAGCATTTTTCAGATTCTACCTACAAGCATTATATACGGTAGTTCTCTCTGACTGACTCACTCAGTGTGGCCCTCTCCAGGTCCATGCGTGCTGCTGCAGATGGCGTGATTTCATCCTTGTTTAGGGCTGAGTATCATTCCATTGGCGCCTCCCTGGTGGCCCGGTGGGAAGGACACACCTGCCAGTTTAGGAGACATAGATTCAGCCCCGGGTTGGAAAGATCTCCTGGAGGAGGAAACGGCAACCCGTTCAAGTATTTTTGCCTGGGAAAATTCCATGCACAGGAGTCTGGTGGGCTACAGACTATAGTGTCACAGAAGAGCCACGTGACTTGGCGACTGAACAGCAGCAGCAGCAACATTCCATTGTGTGTGCACCACACCTTTCTCCCTTCATCTCCTGATGGACGTGTGGCCTGCTTCCATGTCTTGGCTGTTGTGAAAAGTGCTGCAACGTACATTGGGGCACAGGTACCTTTTTGAGTTTGAATGTAGTCTTCCCCAGATATAGGGCCAAGGGGCTCCTTTTGTGCATTCTGTACACCAGCCTTCTGGACTGCCACGCCGCACGGAAAAGAAGAAGTATCCAGTTCTTAAATGAGAGTTCGGCCCCTGGTTGGATCTCAGTTGGTCCTTGAGTTGCCCAAGCTTCACCTCCTGTGGAGGGAGGACGCTACTCCCACTACCCCCAAGGGCACGTCGGAATGTTGACTGAGACAGTGCACGTAGCACAATCCACAGAATGCCCAGCTCACAGTAAACTTGCAGTGATGCTTGCTGTTGGTGCCAGTATTCTTAAAAGATGCTTGACCGTATTTCTGGGATGGCCACGTGACCAAGCAGGGGGCAAGGCGAAGGCCTCTGGCCTCAAAGGACTTTTCAGTAAACTGTTAACTCCCATTTTCCCCTGTGGCTTCGTAAACATCTGTGTTTCCCTCAAGGTTCAAATGTGCTCCGTGCAGCTGACCCTGAAGTGAGACAGGTTCCTATCCTGGACTTCTTTAGTGTTTTTTTTTTTTCTTAACTGGAAGCTAAAAATGAAAGGCTCAGATATTCAGTGATCCCTGGAAGAGCAAAGCACAAACAGTAATACTAATTAGTAGCTACCAGAGCTGTTCGGCATGGCAATAAGCTGCAAATTTATGGTTTTGTTAAGAGTCAGGATACATTTGAAATCTTTTATATAATATTAGCTATGAAAATACACACCATCTGGACCTCTTGCTGGTAGCCTTGAAATGTCTACATCTCACAGGAATCAAACCCATTTTACCTGCTAGGGAATAAAACACCTGTTTCACATATTACTTCACACTGGGTGAGGAACATTTCCACCATCTCCAGCCAGAAAGAAAAAATGAAACCGTGGCTTCACATTGTTTAGTAGATTTTAAAAAGCTAGCAGGGTTGGGGGCTGTTTCATTATCTAGTTGGAAGAAGACTCTGCAAATTGCCCCTGTATTAGTAGGGGTTATTATTAGTTCTCCTAATAATTTTGGGGAGCCCTCAGAAGCCCTGCTTAGTGTTGATAAAAATGCATTTCCTTCTCATTATAAATCTGTTTACAAAAACACTTAGTGAAATGAGCCAAGTGCAACTTGGCTGCTGGCTGTATCTTGTAATGGATGGTCCCGAGGTGGGTGGAAGGCTGTAATTCACTGGAGGAACTCTGCTGATGACACAAATGTGGAGCGCTCTATGAACAGCCCTCGGATCCTGAGCGAGAATCAGGACTTGCCTTCTTTTCTAGGACGTCTGCTGTCAGGCTATCGATCTCCTTATGCAGACTTGGGGAAAAAAAAAAAAAAGGGTCCTTAGCAGATCTTTCCTTTTCACTTTCCATAAATTCTTTTGTTTTTCAGGTCAAATCCAACTGCCCCAATAGGGAATTAGGTTGTATTTTTTTAAAAAAACATATTCATCATACCATTATCTCTCTTAAAAATATCACAGTGATTCCTTTATATCTTCAACTATCCAGTCACTGTTAATGTTTGCAATTTTTGCATTATCTTTTAAAGTTACTTGTTTGATTCAGAGCAAAACATGATCTGAACATTTCTATTCCCTTCAAATAGGATGCCTGTTTGCTTTACAGATGTCCCCATTGTCTTAATTCTGCTGACTGCATCCCTGTGGTGCCTTTTAACAGGTTCTCATGTCCTCTGAATTTTTTTGGTTGTTAATATATAGTGTAAAGTATGCTCAAAATTCTCCAAGTCAGGCTTCAGCAATATGTGAACCACAAACTCCCTGATGTTCAAGCTGGTTTTAGAAAAGGCAGAGGAACCAGAGTTCAAATTGCCAACATCTGCTGGATCATGGAAAAAGCAAGAGAGTTCCAGAAAAACATCTATTTCTGCTTTATTGACTATGCCAAAGCCTTTGATTGTGTGGATCACAATAAACTGTAGAAAATTCTGAGAGAGATGGGAATACCAGACCACCTGACTTGCCTCTTGAGAAATCTGTATGCAGGTCATGAAGCAACAGTTAGAACTGGACATGGAACAAGAGACTGGTTCCAAACAGGAAGAGGAGTCCGTCAAGGCTGTATATTGTCACCCTGCTTATTTAACTTATATGCAGAGTACATCATGAGAAAATGCTGGACTGGAAGAAACACAAGGTGGGATCAAGATTGCTGGGCGAAATATCAATAACCTCAGATATACAGATGACACCACCCTTATGGCAGAAAGTGAAGAAGAACTAAAAAGCCTCTTGATGAAAGTGAAAGAGGAGACTGAAAAAGTTGGCTTAAAGCTCAACATTCAGAAAACGAAGATCATGGCATCCGGTCCCATCACTTCATGGGAAATAGATGAGGAAACAGTGGAAACAGTGGCTGACTTTATATTTTGGGGCTCCAGAATCACTGCAGATGGTGATTGCAGCCATGA
>SJYC01102858.1:0-19499 GCA_006408675.1 Madoqua kirkii
GCTTAAAGCTCAACATTCAGAAAACAAAGATCATGGCATCTGGTCCTATTACTTCATGAGAAATAGATGGGGAAACAGTGGAAACAGTGTCAGACTTTATTTTGGGGGGCTCCAAAATCACTGCAGATGGTGACTACAGCCATGAAATTAGAAGACGCTTACTCCTTGGAAGAAAAGTTATGACCAACCTAGATAGTATATTCAAAAGCAGAGACATTACTTTGCCAACTAAGGTCCGTCTAGTCAAGGCTATGGTTTTTCCTGTGGTCATGTATGGATGTGAGAGTAGGACTGTAAAGAAGGCTGAGCGCTGAAGAATTGAACTGTGGTGTTGGAGAAGACTCTTGAGAGTCCCTTGAACTGCAAGGAGATCCAACCAGTCCATTCTGAAGGAGATCAACCCTGGTATTTCTTTGGAAGGAATGATGCTAAAGCTGAAACTCCAGTACTTTGGCCACCTCATGCAAAGAGCTGACTCACTGGAGAAGACTCTGATGCTGGGAGGGATTGGGGGCAGGAGGAGAAGGGGACGACCGAGGATGAGATGGCTGGATGGCATCACTGACTCGATGAACGTGAGTCTGAGTGAATTCCAAGAGATAGTAAGGAACAGGGAGGCCTGGCTTGCTGCAATTCATGGGGTGGCAAAGAGTCGGACACGACTGAGCGACTGAACTGAATATTCCTTTATATAACATATATGTGAATATATATGTGTGTGTGTGTGATATATATATATATGTATATGTATATGTATATGAATATATATAAAGAGTCTTCTTTATCCATTCATCTGACAGTGGACATGGGTTATTTCCGTGTCTTGACTATTATAAATAATGTTGTAATGAATGTGGGAGTACAGATACCTCTTTGGGATCGTGATTTTGCTTTCTTTGGATGTATACCCAAAGTGAAGCCAATGACTTTTTCTCTTTCAGTGAAATTCAGTGACTTTCTCTCTTTTGGCGGTGGGGGAAGGGGAATACTTGATAGGGCCAATGGGTTCATTAAGTCCTTTCAGCCAGGAATTGGCAGAGGTCAAGAAACACTCTGGCCACAAACAGTTCTAGATTTATATATACATATATAATATGTTTTTCACTTGGTTTGGCAGTAATATATGATGCTAAGGTCACCAGTGTATAACTACTGGAAAAGGGAAATGTCAGGATTCTCTTGGGAAATGTTGAGGTATAATATTTCCCTTGGAACTTATTTTCCAGATTTTAAATCATGATTTATCATACATTTGAAGTTCAGTGTTTTTTAATGAGCCAGGTTTCTTTTTAAAAATCTACTTTTATTAAACAGTGTCTTTTCCTTTACTCTTTTAACGTTTATTTTACTATTTTTAAAATGAGAATATATAGTCAATGCTTTATTTAAAATTAAATTAGGCAAATGTTTGCATTTATGACTTTGAAGTAACACATAATGGAGCAAAGGCTTAGGAACCGCTTGCGCACTGGGTCAGGATGTGGGCATTTTTGTATTTGGGGTCAGCGCGGAAAACACTAGTGGCACAGTTCTCTGAAACCAGGGCCTGATCCACAGTGGTCTTTATGGATGCACAGGATTATGTCATCACCTAAGTAATCACTCATTTTGATTCTGAGTTAAAAACTGCTTCAAGTTAAAAACTGAAATATTTCTTTGTAATTGTAACTTGTATTAAGGCTACTTGCCAAAAATGTTTTAAAATCCTGGTACTCAAAGCGCTTTAAAAAGTGAAGAGAAGTGGCTTAGTGTGTGATGTCTGATACTATTCTTACCTTTCATAATTAGTGTTTAACCTAAGCTTTCAGTGTTTTCAGGGTATCTGGAAGAACAAACCACACTCCTTTGTCAACACAGCTTGAATAAATATAGCCTTTCGGTGTCAGAGTGAAGTCAGTGTTCCAGTAAACATGCATCCTGTAGTCAGCGTTATGTATGATGTCTCTGCGTCCTGTCCAGGAGCCAGCTTCCATGCTCAGCATACCATAAACCTGTTGTGAGTATTTGACTCAGTCATGTCCAGATCAGAAACCAATGACTTTAATTCCATAGACCTCCATCAGAGCTGTATTTTCTTACCCCTTTTTTGAGGAAAACAGTTCAACAGATTTAATTTTTGCTTTGGTTAGAACAAACACATTTTATGTTAGTCATCTACCAGGCATATACAGTTGGAGGAGCTGAAACTCTGTCAAGGGTGTGAGCACTTACTGGTGAGCGTGAATTTTTCTATCCCACAGGATACTCTGTTTCACTGCACAGGCTTGACTTCTTGAAGTTTTTAAAGTTTTTTAATAACTTTTTTAATAAGGTAAACTTATCTTTAATAAAAATCATTCTTTTGATGTAACCCAATAATGCTTTTTTGGAGAAGGCAATAGCAACCCACTCCAGTACTCTTGCATGGAAAATCCCATGGACAGAGGACACTGGTAGGCTGCAGTCCATGGGGTCGCTAAGAGTCAGACATGACTGAGCGACTTCACTTTCACTTTTCACTTTCATACATTGGAGAAGGAAATGGTAACCCACTCCAGTACTCTTGTCTGGAGAATCCCAAGGACAGGGGAGCCTGGTGGGCTGCCGTCCATGGGATCGCACAGAGTTGGACACGACTGAAGCGACTTAGCAGCAGCAACGATGCTTTTGAACTGTGGTGTTGGAGAAGACTCTTGAGAGTCCCTTGGACTGCAAGGAGATCCAACCAGTCCATTCTGAAGGAGATCAACCCTGGGATTTCTTTGGAAAGAATGATGCTAAAGCTGAAACTCCAGTACTTTGGCCATCTCATGCAAAGAGCTGACTCACTGGAGAAGACTCTGATGCTGGGGAGCGATTGGGGGCAGGAGGAGAAGGGGATGACAGAGGATGAGATGGCTGGATGGCATCACTGACTCAATGGACGTGAGTCTGAGTGAACTCTGGGAGTTGGTGATGGACAGGCAGGCCTGGTGTGCTGTGATTCATGAGGTCGCAAAGAGTCAGACACGACTGAGCAACTGAACTGAACTGAAAGTTAGAAAGCGTCCTAGGTGGCTCAGTGATAAAGAATCCACCGTCAGTGCAGGAGATGCAGGTTCAATCCTTGGGTCAGGAAGATCCCCTGGAGAAGGGAGTGGCTACCCACTCCAGTATCCTTACATGGGAAGTCGCATGGACAGAGAAGCCTGGTGGGCTTACAGTCCATGAGGTTGCAAGAGAGCTTGTCTCTAAGAGCTACTTAGCAATAACGACAAAGGTTAGAAAGTTCTGTGAGCTTTAACAAACTCATACAGCTATGTAACCACCTCCGTAATCAAGATAGAGAACATTTCCATGATTCACAAAGTAACCCCTGTGCCCCTTAGCCATTACCACACTCAGGCCAGAACAGCTCTCTCTCCTCTCCTCTTCCTTCCATTTTCTGAAACTTATCTAAACAGAATCATGCAGTCTGGAGCTTTGGCATTTGGTTTCTTTCACTTAGCAAAATGCTTTTGAAGTTCCTCCAGGTGGTTTCCTATATCAGTTGTTTGTTGGTATTTCTTGCTGAATAGTATTTGATTGTAAGCAAAGCTCAGCTCAGTGCCCTGAATGATGCAGAGGGGTGAAGTGGGGGATGTGGAGGGAAGGGAGTTCCAAAAGGGGGAGGATATATGTGTACATATAACTGATTCACTTCGTTGTACAGCAGAAACTAGCACAACATTGTGAGGCAACTACACTCCAATTCTTATAAAATAGCTATGAAACAGTTTTATGTCAGCAGAGGCTTTGATGGTACAGATTTTGTGCCTACTTGTTAATTTGGCAAGATTATACACAAGCACAGATTATTAGTCTTGGGTCTCAGGTTTGTGTGTGTCTCTACCACTAATTTATGTTCCTTAGGGCATACACTCAACTCTCCCCAGCTTTCAAATATATCCTTTGTCTTAATAAATGCATAAAATTTTTTAAAAGAAGGTATGAAATGTTATTTCTAAACATCATTCTTGATGATATCCAAAGCTGAGTATCTCACAAAATAAAATAAGTGACCTAAAATCATATTTGCTTTTATTAAAAATTTTAATGTTTAGTCTCTTCAATAGTAATTGTTAAAATTTAGAGGAAGGAAACTTAAAAAAAAAAAGAAACAATTAGTAGCTAATGAAGCAGAGATTATTTAGATTTGAAAAATAGTTGTGAATGTGGAGTTAAACCTGATTAGAAAACCTGATTAGGAAACCAGAAGTCAAAATGGGAAGTTAGCCATTGTACAATAAGACATAAGGACTTCTAAGCAGATGCATGCATTGCTGGAAACAGTACTTGAGTGAAATTATTCTGAGGAAGAAGTAAACCAGATCAAAATTAGACTCACTTCAGTTCAGGTGCTCAGTCATGTGCAACTCTTTCTGACCCATGGACAGCAGCACGCCAGGCTTCCATGTCCATCACCAACTCCTGGAGTTGACTCAAACTCATGTCCATCAAGTCGGTGCCATTCAACCATCTCATCCTCTGTTATCCTCATCTCCTCCTGCCTTCAGTCTTTCTCAGCATAGGGTCTTTTCAAATGAGTCAGCTCTTTGCATCAGGTGGTCAAAGTATTGGAGTTTCAGCTTCAGCATCAGTCTTTCCAATGAATATTCAGGACTGATTTCCTTTCGGATTGACTGGCTTGAATGCCTTGCAGTCCAAGGGACTCTCAAGAGTCTTCTCCAACACCACAGTTCAAAACCATCAACTCTTCGGCGCTCAGCTTTCTTTATAGTCCAACTCTCACATCCATACACGTCTACTGGAAAAACCATAGTTATGACTAGACGGACCTTTGTTGACAAAGTAATGTCTCTGCTTCTTAATATGCTGTCTATGTTGGTCATAACTTTTCTTCCAAGGAGCAAGCATCTTTTAATTTCATGGCTGCAGTCACCATCTGCAGTATTTTGGAGCCCCCCAAAATAAGGTCTGTCACTGTTTCCATTGTTTCATGTATTTACCATGAAGTGATGAGAACGGATGCCATGATCTTAGTTTTCTGAATGTTGAGTTTTAAGCCAGCTTTTTCATTCTCTTCTCTCACTTTCATTAACACGCTCTTTAATTCTTCTTTTCTTTCTGCCATAACACTGATGTCATCTGCATATCTAAGGTGATTGATATTTCTCCCAACAATCTTGATTCCAGCTTGTGCTTCATCCAGCCCGGCATTTCGCATGATGTACTCTGCATATAGGTTAAATAAACAGGGTGACAATCTACAGCCTTGGTGTACTCCTTTCCCATTTTGGAACCAGTCTGTTCCAAGTCCAGTTCTAACTGTTGCTTCTTGACCTGCATACAGATTTCTCAGGAGACAGGTCAGGTGGTCTGATATCCCCATCTCTTGAAGAATTTTCCACAGTTTATTGTGATCCACACAGTCTAAGGCTTTGGCATAGTCAGTGAAGCAGATGTTTTTCTGGAACTCTCTTGCTTTTTCCATTATCCAGCGGATGTTGTCAATTTGATCTCTGGTTCCTCTGCCTTTTAAAATCCAAGTTGAGCATCTGGAAGTTCACAGTTCATGTGCTGTTGAAGCCTGGCTTGGAGAATTTTGAGCATTATTTTATTAGTGGGTGAGATGAGCACAACTGTGTGGTAATTTGAACATTCTTTGGAATTGCCTTTCTTTGAGATTGGAATGAAAACCGACATTTTCCAGTCCTGTGGCCACTGCTGAGTTTTCCAAATTTGCTGGCTTATTAAGTGCAGCACTTTCACAGCATCATCTTTCAGGATTTGAAATAGCTCAGCTGGAACTCCATCAGCTCCACTAGCTTTGTTTGTAGTGATGCTTCCTAAGGCCCATTTGACTTTGCATTCCAGGATGTCTGACTCTAGGTGAGTGATCACACCATGGTGGTTATCTGGGTCGTGAAGCTCTTTTTTGTACAGTTCTTCTGTGTATTCTTGCCACTTCTTCTTAATATCTTCTGTTTCTGTTAGGTCCATACCATTTCTGTATGGTATTAGATAAATTATGATTCAGTCTGTTGGAGGGCTGTTATAAGAATGCAGGCCTGAAGCAATGATGATCTCATTCATGCTATGCTTTCCACAGGAAACCAAATACTCACCCCCACAAAATCCCTTCACAGAACTTTCTCTGGACCCATACAGGTGCCCACCCTCCCTTTTCTTACTTCTACATTTCCACAGTTGTTTACTCATTTCTCGCTCATCTACACACTTCTGTGCCCACCCTGACCTACCCCCATGATTTTAGTCCCAAGTTTTCAAACTGTCCTCAATGCCTGGTTTTCGCTCATCACTTGTTTCACTTCTGCCAACCTGATTCCTTCTCTGGATTCTCCTGTAACCTGTGTTTTCCTGCTTTGCTGCATCGCAGTTTGATTCCCACGGTTTTACTTCTTACATGGCTGCTTGATACTTGTCCTGGAATCAGCACATTATCCTTTCCCAGCTCATGACCTCCTGCACTCACCATCTGTCCACTTCAAGCCCTTCCTGATCGCACTCAGCACTCAGATCATACCAGAGAGAAAAGGTCAGGACCAAGCACTGAGAAATACACAGTCATTAGTGGATATAAAACCACAGAGAAACTCTAGCATAGGGATTTGAAAGAACGATATCCAGGGCAGTGTAAAGTCACAGAAGCCAGTGTACTGTGCAGGGTCTAAAAGGAAGCTTGGAAAGAAACCAGTTGCTAATATTTTTTACACCAAATGAATCAGGTCAAGATCATAGTGAGTCAGAAAGCACCGTTTTAGAGAACCAGGACAGGAGAATTAATAAAATACTTCATTTAGTTTCATATGTTAGTGTTGTATGAATAAAGAAATATTTTATTTGTCTTTAACTCCCCAGGCAGATCCTGCCTAAAGAATAGAAGTGTTTTTTGCAGAACTTAAGTCAGTGAAAAATCACATTAGCTGTTATCCTGATGTTCACTTAAAGGAAGATAAACCATGTTCTGGAAAGAAAGGAGGTGAGCCAAACTGGGGGATTTCATGGTAAAGCTAGGAGTTAATTATATCAAGCCTTTCCAGAGAAAGTAGGTCTGAAGAGAACTGTGATCAAAGCAATATTTAGGGATATTATTTTTTCAAATCATTTTCTCAATGCTATAAATTTATTATATATATATGACTTATTTTGGCATCATGTATTGGTCTAACGTGGCTTCTGAGAACTGAGAATTCTATCCCAGGAGTCCTAGTAGGCTGAAGAAATAAGTTTATTTCAGTTATCAATTGCCGCATAACAAAACCCCCAAACTTAGAGGTATGAAACAATGATTTATTATTTGTTGTAATTCTCTTCGAGGTTAACTGAGTGGTTTTTCCGTTGGTCTCACCTGAGCTCACTCATGCAGCTTCACGCAGCTCGTAGTCAGTGGGGATGGCTGGGTCTCTCTCTCCATATGTTCTTTTACTTGGCTATGAGAAGCTCAAAGCATTTTTCCAAGACAGTAAAAGAGACTGAATGGCAAGTACTACCCTTGGAAGTTAATGTCATTTGCCCCATTTCTTTTGGCCAAAACTCGTCACAAGAGCAACCCGTTCAAAGTATAGGAAATATAATCTCCACCTCTTGATGGGAGGATTGGGCAAAATCTCGAGGTAAAGGAGCATTTGTTGTTTAGTCACAAAGTTGGAAATACCAGACTACCTGACCTGCCTCTTGAGAAATCTGTATGCAGGTCAGGAAGCAATAGTTAGACATGGAACTGGACATGGAACAACAGACTGGTTCCAAATGGGGAAAGGAGTATATCAAGGCTGAATATTGTCATCCTGCTTATTTAACTTATATGTAGGGTAAAGCATGAGAAATGCTGGGCTGGATGAAGCACAAACTGGAATCAAGATTCCTGGGAGGAATATCAATAAACTTACATATGCAGATGACATCACCCTTATGGCAGAAAGTGAAGAAGAACTAAAGAGCCTCTTGATGAAAGTGGAAGAAGAGAGTTAAAAAGTTGGCTTAAAGCTCAACATTCAGAAAACAAAGATCATGGCATCTGGTCCCATCACTTCATGGGAAATAGATGGGGAAACAGTGGAAACAGTGGCTGACTTTATTTTTGCAGGGCTCCAAAATCACTGCAGATGGTGACTGCAGCCATGAAATTAAAAGACACTTACTCATTGGAAGAAAAATTATGACCAACCTAGACAGCATATTAAAAAGCAGAGGCATTACTTTGCCAACAAAGGTCCGTGTAGTCAAGGCTATGGTTTTTCCAGTGGTCATGTATGGATGTGAGAGTTAGACTATAAAGAAAGCTGAGCACAGAAGAATTGGTGCTTCTGAACTGTGGTGTTGGAGAAGACTCTTGAGAGTCCCTTGGACTGAAAGGAGATCCAACTAGTCATCCAAAAGGAAATCAGTCCTGAATATTCATTGGAAGGACTGATGTTGAAGCTGAAACTCCAATATTTTGGCCACCTGATACATAGAGCTGACTCATTTGAAAAAACCCTGATACTGGGAAAGATTGAAGGCAAAAGGAGAAGGGGATCACAGTGGATGAGTTGGTTGGATGGCATCACAGACTCAATTTTCATGAGTGTGAGTAAATTCTGGGAGTAGGTGATGGACAGGGAGGCCTGGCATGCTGCAGTCCACAGGGTTGCAAAGAGTCGGACACGACAAAGTGACTGAACTGAACTGAACTGAGTCACTAAGTCATATTGGACTCTTTTGTGACCCCATGAACTGTAGTCCCCCAGGGTCCTCTGTCCATGGGATTTCTCAGGCAAGAATACTTGAGTCGGTTGCCATTTCCTTTTCCAAGAGATCTTCCTGACCCAGAGATTAAACCCATGACTCCTGCATTGGCAGACAGATTCTTTACTGCAGAGCCACCAGGGAAGAACTAAGGGGCATAAACGTGGGTTACTGTGATTCACTGGAGCGATTGATGTGATAATCTACAACAGTCTACCCTAGGTGTTGATGATTCACATCTTTCTCACATGCTTCTCCCCCTTCCCCTTCCAAAACTGTTTGTATCTCATCCAGTCATGACATAGGGCTCAGAATCCACAATCTCATAATCTGCAACAGGTCAAGATGTCAGTGAGGCTCCTTGCTTACATTTCTTAGATTCAGACACTTGTGAACTAAAAAGGCAAGTTATCCGCCCATTTCCTCAGGTACCAATGTACATTGGAGAGAGAGAAAAACCACACTATAGTAGACACTGATGTTCAGAAAAGGAGAGGGGAAAATGTGCAATAGTTACTGGTCTATGACAATTTGGAAACCCATCCAGGTACATGTTGGCAAGTTTCTATCCTCCAGGAGTAGGCAGAGTTCCTTGATTAAGGCCCAGTTCTGCTCTCTTGAAATATATGCCTAATCTTCTGTTCTTCTGGGCTCTGGGCAACACTCTCAGCTCTGCCCTCTTGGTTGTTCTTTCCTTTTAGTAAGAAATAACCCATGCTTGTAAGAGAGAAGCTTTCTCATCCTGTTTCCTATTCATTGAAAGATAGAGGCACAGAAGCCTCTTCTATTTCCATCTCTTTCACTCCAAGCTGTGATGTTTTTCCAACACAACTCTTTTAACACTATGCGGATATTCTATAAAGTTGTTCAGGTTCACTCTATAACCAGCTATGAGAAGCTCAAAGCATTTTTCCAAGACAGTAAAAGAGACTGAATGGCAAGTACTACCCTTGGAAGTTAATGTCATTTGCCCCATTTCTTTTGGCCAAAACTCGTCACAAGAGCAACCCGTTCAAAGTATAGGAAATATAATCTCCACCTCTTGATGGGAGGATTGGGCAAAATCTCGAGGTAAAGGAGCATTTGTTGTTTAGTCACAAAGTTGGAAATACCAGACTACCTGACCTGCCTCTTGAGAAATCTGTATGCAGGTCAGGAAGCAATAGTTAGACATGGAACTGGACATGGAACAACAGACTGGTTCCAAATGGGGAAAGGAGTATATCAAGGCTGAATATTGTCATCCTGCTTATTTAACTTATATGTAGGGTAAAGCATGAGAAATGCTGGGCTGGATGAAGCACAAACTGGAATCAAGATTCCTGGGAGGAATATCAATAAACTTACATATGCAGATGACATCACCCTTATGGCAGAAAGTGAAGAAGAACTAAAGAGCCTCTTGATGAAAGTGGAAGAAGAGAGTTAAAAAGTTGGCTTAAAGCTCAACATTCAGAAAACAAAGATCATGGCATCTTGTCCCATCACTTCATGGGAAATAGATGGGGAAACAGTGGAAACAGTGGCTGACTTTATTTTTGCAGGGCTCCAAAATCACTGCAGATGGTGACTGCAGCCATGAAATTAAAAGACACTTACTCATTGGAAGAAAAATTATGACCAACCTAGACAGCATATTAAAAAGCAGAGGCATTACTTTGCCAACAAAGGTCCGTGTAGTCAAGGCTATGGTTTTTCCAGTGGTCATGTATGGATGTGAGAGTTAGACTATAAAGAAAGCTGAGCACAGAAGAATTGGTGCTTCTGAACTGTGGTGTTGGAGAAGACTCTTGAGAGTCCCTTGGACTGAAAGGAGATCCAACTAGTCATCCAAAAGGAAATCAGTCCTGAATATTCATTGGAAGGACTGATGTTGAAGCTGAAACTCCAATATTTTGGCCACCTGATACATAGAGCTGACTCATTTGAAAAAACCCTGATACTGGGAAAGATTGAAGGCAAAAGGAGAAGGGGATCACAGTGGATGAGTTGGTTGGATGGCATCACAGACTCAATTTTCATGAGTGTGAGTAAATTCTGGGAGTAGGTGATGGACAGGGAGGCCTGGCATGCTGCAGTCCACAGGGTTGCAAAGAGTCGGACACGACAAAGTGACTGAACTGAACTGAACTGAGTCACTAAGTCATATTGGACTCTTTTGTGACCCCATGAACTGTAGTCCCCCAGGGTCCTCAGGGATTTCTCAGGCAAGAATACTTGAGTCGGTTGCCATTTCCTTTTCCAAGAGATCTTCCTGACCCAGAGATTAAACCCATGACTCCTGCATTGGCAGACAGATTCTTTACTGCAGAGCCACCAGGGAAGAACTAAGGGGCATAAACGTGGGTTACTGTGATTCACTGGAGCGATTGATGTGATAATCTACAACAGTCTACCCTAGGTGTTGATGATTCACATCTTTCTCACATGCTTCTCCCCCTTCCCCTTCCAAAACTGTTTGTATCTCATCCAGTCATGACATAGGGCTCAGAATCCACAATCTCATAATCTGCAACAGGTCAAGATGTCAGTGAGGCTCCTTGCTTACATTTCTTAGATTCAGACACTTGTGAACTAAAAAGGCAAGTTATCCGCCCATTTCCTCAGGTACCAATGTACATTGGAGAGAGAGAAAAACCACACTATAGTAGACACTGATGTTCAGAAAAGGAGAGGGGAAAATGTGCAATAGTTACTGGTCTATGACAATTTGGAAACCCATCCAGGTACATGTTGGCAAGTTTCTATCCTCCAGGAGTAGGCAGAGTTCCTTGATTAAGGCCCAGTTCTGCTCTCTTGAAATATATGCCTAATCTTCTGTTCTTCTGGGCTCTGGGCAACACTCTCAGCTCTGCCCTCTTGGTTGTTCTTTCCTTTTAGTAAGAAATAACCCATGCTTGTAAGAGAGAAGCTTTCTCATCCTGTTTCCTATTCATTGAAAGATAGAGGCACAGAAGCCTCTTCTATTTCCATCTCTTTCACTCCAAGCTGTGATGTTTTTCCAACACAACTCTTTTAACACTATGCGGATATTCTATAAAGTTGTTCAGGTTCACTCTATAACCGTAAAAGCACATGAATAATTCTTTTGGAGACAGTGAGCTGTAGTGCTAGCTTCTTCCTTACTTTTTCAAAATCCATCTTTCTCAATGAAACAATAAAGGGTTAGTCACTCAGTCATGTCTGAGTCTTGCAACCTCATGGACTGTAGCCCACCAGGCTCCTCTGTCCATGGAATTCTCCAGGTAAGAATACTGGACTGGGCAACCATTCCCTTCTCCAGGGGGCTTTCCCAACCCAATAGAGGACAGCAAATTAAAGCTCTTATATACATAAAAGGGTATATTTCACATTATGCAAATAGACATGCTATATCAAATATTGTGCATAAATTGATTTTTTATAAAGACAGTGGAATTTATCTTATTGTAGAATTTGCCATTTGATCTATCATGAATCCTTTGGTAAAGTTTGGAGACTCAGTAGGGAAAAAGAGGAATAGACCTGCATTTGAATCCACTCTGTCATGTGACCTTGAACAAGTTACTCATGCTCATTTGGTGTCAGTTTCCTCATCAGTAAAATAACAATACAGATATTCTGTGCTTACTGTCTTGCTGGGTTGCTAAGGAGAGTGGAACTAAATTATGCAAAGCAACTGACATATAATAAATTATAGTTAGATTACAGATACAGAAATAAATTTATGGTTACCAGGGGATGAAAGGGGGAAGGGTTAAATTGGAAGATTGGGATTGACACATACAAGCTACTATATATAAAATAGGTAACTAATAAGGACTTACTATACAGCACAAGAAAATCTTCAATACTCTGTAATGGCCTATATGTGAAAAGAATATAAAAAAGAGTGAATACATGTATATGCATAACTGATTCACATTGCTGTACACCTGAAAGTCACATAACATTGTAAATCAACTATACCCCAATAAAAAGTTTTTAAGTAAATAAATAAATATATTATACCTAGAGCTACAATTTTGGAGCTGAATAAAACTTTACCCCCTTCCAAAGCTAACTCCATATCAAAACGTTTTGATGGTTACTGTTATATATATGATTTATCACAGTGATATACTACTGATCTTGTTGTTGTGCTTAGTCGCTCAGTCATGTCTGACTCTGTGACCCCACAGACTGTAACCCACCAGGCTCCTCCGTCAGTGGGGATTCTCCAGGCAAGAATACTGGAGTGGGTTGCTATGCCCTCCTCCAGAGGATCTTCCCAACCCAGGGATCAAACCCAGGTTTCCCACATTGTAGGCGGATTCTTTACCATTTGAGCTACTAGGGAAGACCCATACTACTGATCTGCTACTGCTGCTGCTAAGTCACTTCAGTCGTGTCCGACTCTGTGTGACCCCATAGATGGCAGCCCACCAGGATTCCCAGTCCCTGGGATTCTCCAGGCAGGAACACTGGAGTGGGTTGCCATTTCCTTCTCCAGTGCATGAAACTGAAAAGTGAAAGTGAAGTCGCTCAGTCGTGTCTGACTCTTAGTGACCCCATGGACTGCAGCCTACCAAGCTCCTCCATCCATGGGATTTGCCAGGCAAAAGTACTGGAGTGGGGTGCCATCGCCTTCTCTGTACTACTGATCTAGTATATTATAAAACACACCCCAGAAGTAGAAATTATAAAAGGTATTTTTAAAATTACACATAAGTAGAGAGTCTAATATTTTATTCCTGCACCCAGTAGACTGTTTTTTTCTCAGGGAGTGCTAAAATTTGTGGCAATATCAATATTCATATAGAGAGTGAAAGTGCAACAGGTCTCCAACAATCACAAATGTCTCTCAATTAATGTAAATATCTACCAGAAAACATTGTGCAAGGTTCTTTTTGCAGCAGAATGGTTTCCCTGGTAGCCAATCAAAACTTTGTTTTATCTATATGAAAACCTAGAAGTCTAATATTTAGAAAAGAAACATATACTTTGAAATGAATTTCAAAAGTTTTTTTTTAATTGTGCATCTTCTGTTGTAAATAATGACCAGCTACATTTGTCTTCTTTTTGTGTTTCAAGCTATTAGTTTGTTCCTTGACTTAGACTGTTATATCTCCTCCCATTTCACTAATTCTTTTAACTACGTTTACTTTACCTTTGATAACTGCTTTTAGCCCTGTAATTTTCATGTTAGTTTTTGACCAACTGACAGTTTGATTTTCTGGTCCAATGTATAATACATACTTTATTCCATTTAATATCCATAATTTTCTTTTCTTACTCTAATACACATGACACTTTGTACTTCTATTCTGTGTCTGTACATTCTGTACATACTAACTTTAATTTTACTGTCTGTACTTTGAATATAATAATGGGAATCTATCAAATCACACTGCCTTTTCTAGTTACTGTTAACGGGATTTTTAAGCTCGTAGACATTGACTATGACTGTAGTATCAGTCACTGTCTGATTTCTAATGCACAAGTATAATTAGACTAATTTGTTTTGAATAAAGTGCTTAATTGAGAAAGAAGGCAAATAGGCAAAGCATTAATAAATTTTAATAGTGTATTAAATCTTTAATAATTCTTTATCATAGTCTTTAAAATACAAATTTACAAGTCCTATTATCTTGAAGGCATCTAAGTCCTTTAAAGAAGTAAGCTTCATATAATAATAATTGTTATTATTTTATATATTAGTGTATTAGTCACTCAGTCATATCCATATCCATCTCTTTGTGATCCCATGGACTGTAGCCTGCCAGATTCCTCTGTACATAGAATTCTCCAGGCAAGAATACTGGAGTGGGTTGCCATTTTCTACAGCTAACATTTAAACATACTGAACACGTATTAAGTACTGTGCCAAATACTTTACCTAGGTTATCTCATTTGATTAGCTTAACACATTAATGGAATAGATATAAAATTATGACTTGAATGCAGACCTATTTGACTCAAAGTCCAAATGGTGGATCAAGATGCTGTATGTTGCCTCTGATAATGAGTATTCATGACCCCAAAATCCATATCCATCTCTTTGTGATCCCATGGACTATAGCCTGCCAGACTCCTCTGTACATAGAATTCTCCAGGCAAGAATACTGGAGGGGTTGCCATTTTCTACAGCTAACATTTAAACATACTGAACACGTATTAAGTACTGTGCCAAATACTTTACCTAGGTTATCTCATTTGATTAGCTTAACACATTAATGGAATAGATATAAAATTATGACTTGAATGCAGACCTATTCGACTCAAAGTCCAAATGGTGGATCAAGATGCTGTATGTTGCCTCTGATAATGAGTATTCATGACCCCAAAATGATCACTTGGCAAACTCGGGATAAAGAAAGTTTTATTTGTAGTAAACACTTTAATTCTGGGATAATTTATTTTACATTCTGAATCTAAAGAGCAATCTTAATGTGTATAATTATTTGAAATATACATAATCTTTTCAAGTTTTCATATGCTTTATATTAATGCATTTGGCAGCATGTACTTATTGGATTTTTATTTAGAATTTGCCAACTGTCTCTCTAATTTGACAAAGGACTAAATATAAAATAAACTGATCAGTTTGTATAAGATCTGGCTTTGGAAGTAAACAGAACTATGAGGCTAAGTGCTAAAGTTCATCAGTGACAGAAAGGATAAAACGTCTCAAATTAATTTTTTAAAAAAGTCAAAGATAACATTAGAACATTGACAACCTGCTTTAAAGCACAAACTCATATATTGGAAATGTAAAATTTTGACTTCCCTATATTTGTCTTGAGTCAAGTTTTTCAGTCTGTAAAAGGTGAATGTATCACATACATGCACGTTTTACTTCAGGAAATATGTGGGGTGACATTTTTGCTGTCCATCATATAATTTTTCAGTAATTGAAACTGAGTAATACTAATAAAGTAGTTGACATGTCATGATTATCAATTGTTATTATCAGGTTTTCAAATTCTTATTTTTCTAAATATGTAAGTTAATAAAATTCAAGTACTATGAAAAAAATGAAGTATACCAATGTGTGGATCACAATAAACTCTGGAAAATTCTAAAAGAGATGGGAATACAAGGCCACCTGACCTGCCTCTTGAGAAACCTGTATGCAGATCAGGAAGCAACAAAATATTTAATAGTTATTTATTTATTTTATTTCTTTGCTCAAAAGAATGCATCTTCCAAGAGAGCAGGGGATCTTCTGTGTTCAGCATTTGTAGTTTCTTATGGCTTGGTGTGATAGCTATCTAATGAGTGTTGGTTAGGAGCAAAAATAAAAATAGATGAGTTAATTTGAAGTAAGCAGAAGGGAAGTATGCAATACAAATATCACATCTCCTGCCACCTTCTTTCCCTTGACTCTTGTTCCTCAGCAAGATCCAACTTAACAGGCTCATCATCAGGATTTCTCTGGGATACTTGGATTGGAGATAGATTTCACCAATTTCCTATATGTGATATCCCTCAAGCTTATTATAAGAGCAAATTAAACTGAGTACTAGGGACTGTTATAATGAAGGATTAAAAATAACACTAGTTGTGAGATGGAGACCCTGACCCAATGTTTAGCTTTAGAGAGAGGAAGTATCCTGGACTTATTGCCCATCCATTTGTCGTTGAGTTGTCCTTGACATCATCTGATCTATTACTTGGCAGCTATGAAACCTCAGTGAATTTACCAATCCCTTTAAACCTTACTTCAAACCTCACTTCCTTTATATGTAAAACTTGCATGATAATGGTGCTTATTTAGACAGCTGTTGGAAGGGCTTCATGAAATAATGCTTATAAGTGTTTGGCAAAGTGCCAGAAAGTGGTCAATAATCGTTGACTATCATCTTTTTTATTGCCCCTTTCTATGGCACTGCCCTGGAGTGGAACTCCTTTTCCCTTATGAGTGATTCAACCCCCCGGAAGGCTCTCATAAAAGGTCACCCTGTATTCTGTTCCATGTAAAGATGCATTGTCTTAAAGGGCTTGTTGTGATCCTGAAAGAGACAGCTCGCCATTAAACCCCATAAATACGTAATCGTAAGTTGGCACCAAAGCCCCATACTTGGCTTATTACACTGCATCATTGAACTCTGCTTCTGAGCTGACTTTTCTATATTTCATGGGACTGTAATTCCCATAGGAATTTACTGTGAGACTTTTACTGAGTAACCCTGTCTAAAGATCATCATAACAGCCTTACTCTCCAGATCCTGTATCACCAAAAGTCAGAAATTCCATGAATATTAGGCATTTATCCCTGCTCTTTTGGTGGTTGCATGAGTGGATTGCTCTCTACTGTCACATCGGAGTGTTTTCTTGGTGGGTTATCAAATTAGGCAGTCTTCTCTTTTCTTCTTGTTCTGCAGAATATGCTTCCATTATGAAGTCATGAGCTTCTTGAAGAAGACTATTCTTTTGTTCCATGAGAGCCATCCATCCTCTGACCTGAGCCATGAAGTGTAAAGCTTATGTGGCTTAGGGAAGGGCTTATACACTTCTAGGAATTGAGTGGTAATATCACAAAAATTCTGGTAACTGCTTCATCTGAAATTTCTACAGCTAGTTCTTTAAGGTCATTGGTGAAGTAGACAGACAACCGCCACGGCTAACTGGACCATTATCCTGGGTTGTTGAATCTTGAAGAGCTATCTCTCAATCAGAAGTTTTCACAGTTGCCCCTCTATCTACTCATGATGCTAATGTATTGGATCGTTGGACAGGTATTCTGGAAGCTTTCTGAGAAGCCAGAGGCATCACAAAGAAGAGAAACACTAGCTGCTTTGCTTTTGCCCCCAGGAACTTCATCCAGATGTAACTGGATCATCTGGGAGTCAACTGACTAAATTCATATTCTGAATGTGTGTGTATTCCAAAAGTAGAGAGGAAGCAACAAAATTCAAATACAGGTGCCTGGTTCTTTCTTTTTTCTGTTTCCCTGTTTGTTTGTTTCTCTCCCTCTTTCTTCCTTCCTTCCCCTCTTTCTTCCCTTCCTACTTTCTTTCTCTCTTCCTTCTTCCTTCCCTTCCTTCCTTTGTTTCTCTCTTGATTTTTGAAAATAGTTTATTTAGAAATATTTCCATTATTATATTTATTTTCATTAAAAACAATGAATGTCCCCATAAACATCCTGTCTTCTCACTCTAACATAGCATGTTACTTAGTCTAAAAATCTTCCAGCAAGAACCCCAGTAGTTTTCTTTTTAAAATTCATTTGCTAAAAATTTTAAAATCTGATTATTTTTGGTAAGCTTTCAAGAACAGCTGATTTATTCACAGATGTGCACACACAAACACATGGCAGCCATATATTAGTGCATTTCCTGAAAACCTTTTTTTGTGGAATTGGTGGATGAGATGACGTCCTTAGTCATGGTTTTGTACATTTAGTTCCAGGCGCATTTATGTTTAAAATCACATATCTTTCATAGCTTGCTTTCTTTTCTTTCAGCTTCAAAGTGTATTCTGTTCCATGTAAAGGGTACAGTTAGACAGTTTGATGCACTGATATAGTACAAAATGATTACCACCGTAGTGTTAGTTAACAGCTCCACCATGTCACAGAATTGCCATTACCTTTTGTTATGAAAACATTTCCAATCTACTCTCTTACAAGATTCAACATATAATACATTATTATTAACCATAATCACCATAAGAGAATGGTGGTTACCAGGGGCTGAGAATAGTGCAAAAGGTTAGATGTTGGTCAGAGTTCAAGTTTCCAGTTATAAAATGAATACATGCTGGGGATCTTATAGCAGCTCTGAATTTTTCTTACAGCAGCCTGCACACTTATATGTCTGTTACATTTGTACAAAGGAAAAAAATGCTATCTGTGGACTTCTCTTTGAAAAAACAGTCTATCTTAAGTTTATCAGCTCAAGATCTTCGCAGACGTGGAGGAGCAGTGGGGCACAGGCTAGACCTGTGGGCAGTGAGAACGGAGAGAGAATGATGTGATGATGCATGTTAGGAGCGTGAGTGGGGGCGATGTGTTTCTGCAAGGGCTCTGTACGCTCATGGAAAGGACAGTGTCCAGCACACTGCTGGGCTTGCAGTCTGCTTTTGCATCCTGGCCTTATACCGCTCTGGTGACTGGAGGCTCTTCCCTGGACCCACTGGTATTCTGTAGACGTGTCCACCATTCCTCCACATTATGTGCAGGCAAGGTTGTCCTCCAAATTTGTAGTTTGGGAAAGTCATGCATTGGTGTCAATGACATTGTAATTTCAAAGCTGGAATAACATTGAAATCTCTTCCATATTAAAAAACTAAATTTTGTTAATGTATAATCACATTCAGTTTTTATATTATGCTACTCTCTAGCACAGTAAAGCTCAAGGCCATTCACCCCTTCCTTCCACAAGCCATTCCAAACCTGCTTGAATATCTTTCTTGATCCTCTCAGAAAGACCCTCTATGTGAAATTGTAATATGTAGGAATTCAGCTGGACAGACAAAAGTGAAAGTGGTTGTTGCTTAGTTGTGTCCAACTGCCTGCGACCCCATGGACTGTGGATTCTCCAGGCCAGAATTCTAGAGTGGGTAACCATTCCCTTCTCCAGGGGATCTTCCCAACCCCGGGATCAAACCCAGGTGTCCCACATTGCAGGTGGATTCTTTACCAGCTGAGCCACAAGGGAAGCCCAAGAATACTGGAGTGGTAGGTAGCCTATCCCTTCTCCAGCAGATCTTCCCGACCCAGGAATTGAACCAGTGTCTCCTCATGGCAAGTGGATTCTTTACCAACTGAGCTATCAGGGAAGCCCGGTTGGGCAGATACTTGGGAGTTATGTTTAGAGCCTCCAACT
>SJYC01102861.1:0-12897 GCA_006408675.1 Madoqua kirkii
AACAGATAATGCCAAGCTAAAAAATCAAGAACTCTTAATAGCAACATAAGCATATATTAAGAAATATGGAAATAATTACTAAAAAATTCCCTAAAAAGTTAAATGTAGATGTCTCTGAGTCATGAATTTGAAGATGAGCTGAAGTAAGGGTTGCTGACTTTCATTAAAAGCCTCAGTAGTACTACGTGACTTTTAAACTATACAGCCAATGAAATAAAAAAAAAATTTCATAAATCAACTTTTTAAAAGCTAAAAAAGAGCTATAAAAGAGCCAAAATGAAAAAGACTTATAGATACTGTATATCTTACCATGTTGGATTTATGTATATTTTATATCTTAACATGTAACTGAGTTTCTCTACAGTTAATATATACTGAGAAGAGTATTTATTCAATGTCCTGTTAACAAGAAAAGGTTTTCAATTTATTTCTCATGAAATGTAACTCAAGAGTTTAAAGGTTTGGTATAGGAAATTGTATCTGTTTGAATATCAACCATCAAAAAGTGCATTTAGTATACTTGGCACTGAAACTGATTTTGGTCAACCATGTCACAATCAATTATGCTCTGTTTTTGTATAGGTGAAAGAGTAATAACTAGTACTCAGGGAAGAAAATGAAACGAGGAGTTGGAGCAGACAAAACACTTTTATGGACTTGCTTTTGCCTAAAACAGTGTTAGCAACCTTTGGCCAATAGAGGCTAGAGATATGGCAATTTCAGATACTATTCAACTTACAGATGGGGACATTAAGGACACAGAAGGACAATGAGTAATTTCCTTAGGCTTACATAGTGTATTCATGTAAGAATCAGCAATATAAACAGTCTGCCATTGCTAGGTTAAAGTTAGCACCAACTGGCTTACTCTGGGAAGAAGAAAATTTAGGCAATAATTTATGCATTCTGCAGGATCAGGTACCTGGAAAGGCCATGAGATAGTAGTGTTATGATGCAGCCAAATATGGACATTGCCTGAAGTTATTCAAGGGCTGCTACTCATGCTTATGTTCCCTACTAACAAACCTTTTAGGAGACAATGATGGATTCTAAATTCAGACCATGAGTCCTGAAGAGGTAGGAGGAAGAGAAAGTCTGGTCTGGTACAGGCCAGCATAATGTGGAATAATTCTTTAGAACTGGAACTGTGAGTCTCCATCCTGTCCTCAGCAGTGTGGTACATATGGAATGGGAGCTTGCCAAAGACCTCTAGAGTCAATATCTATAATATGCCAATGAAAAAAAAAAACAACCACTTAAAATATAAGTAAAACATTTAAAAAACACTATATTAAAAAATGCTGAAGCAAACCAGTGTGCTCACAAGGACAGATTAAAAAAAAAACAGCTTTCAAAGTTATTCTCAATTTAAAAAATTGTTCTGAGGTGATATACTAAAATCAGACACTGCTACATGTTTCTAAAATGTTAGCTCAAAAAGTAAGCCTTCAGTATTTGGGTGATGCTGTAAGACTATCTGAGGATACTTATAAAAACCACATTCACTAATGGGAAAAAGGAAAGTTAAAGAGAGTAGATCCTAATAGTTCTCATCACAAGGAGAATTTTCATCTTTTCATTACATCCATATGAGATGATCGATATAATTAAACCTACTTTGGTAATCATTTATGTAAATCAAACCATCATGCTGTATATCTTAAACTTATACAGTGATATATATCAATCATTTCTCAATAAAACTGTAAATAAAAGTAAACACTATGAAATGAACAAAATTTTTTTTCCTGGACGTTCTTGATCCTTTCTGGCTTAGAGAACATTAATCTGTTACTATGTAAAATACTAACAGAAGCTGTGCATAAAGTTATTTTGATCATATATAACTTGGCAGGAACATAACTCATGAGTAAATAGCTTTACAAAAAAGTTATATGTTTTAAAGTATCCTAAGTACTTTATAGTTTTATAAATTTTATCTAATGCCTATCATATATGAGAATACAAAGAGGCCAGAGTATGGGCCACACACTTTACAATCTAGTAAGAAATATATACAGGAGCTGTAATGCAAAATAATCCATTAACCGAAAAACAATTATAACACAATGTTTAAGCTGGTTGAATGAAAAAGGAAAGTAAGACATTCATTTACATTTTCAATATAAAATATTATATTTTAGGAAAAGCAACCATTGATATTGTTTAGTCAAGCTTTTTACTTAGCTACAAACAAAAGAATCTCTTCCAGCTAAATAGAAAAGGAATTAAGCTCTGTTAAGGGTTGTTATGAACCAAACTTAACAGATATGAACTGCAACTACACTTTGACAACTTCTCCAGGAAAAAATCAGACTACCATATTTGGTACTTCTGATACTAGCAACCTAGAACAACTAGAAAGTCCCACCACCACCTCTATCAAAAGATAAACTTCCTTGCCTAAGACTGCCACCTCATGTTGGTCACAAGCAATTCAAGTGAGAAGAGTATGACTGGTCATGGACCTCCTTATCTTAGTTGTGAAGGGGTATGAGAATACAGATTTCCTGGCAACTGCTTTGCAAAGTCAGGAAGGAAGGAAGGAGAAGGGGATGACAGAGGATGAGATGGCTGGATGACATCACCAACTCGATGGACACGAGTTTGAGCAAGCTCTGGGAGCTGGTGACGGACAGGGAAGCCTGGTGTGCTACAGTCCATAGGGTCGCAGAGTTGGACACAACTGAGCGACTGAATTGTGCCGATCTGCTTTGTTAAGTTAGGGCTTATAACATGGGAAATTACCAAAATGTAGGGCAACTGTTCAAAACTGTGGGGTTGTCACAAATGACAAATGTCTACTTCATTAAGTCATTGTTACTTTAGGTTATTAAGAATTTGAAAATACATGTAAGTCATAATTTCTAAATCACAAAAATGCAGAAAACATTTTTACTTTTAACTTCAGCAATATCCAGATCAATAAGTTTATACAACTTACATGCACACTACTTCTGGTAATCCAAATCATTTTGCAAAGAAAAGCATGGTGCAGTGGTACAATATTTTTAACATGGCTATTTGATTAAAACTGCTACCTAATACTATCATATTTCGGATTAACTGAAATTTACTTGAGGAAAGCTAGCTTTCAATTTTAACAATTTTTAAAAAACAGTTATCTAAAATGTATTACATATATTCCGGCTTAATAAACAAGGAACACAAAATATAGTTTAATCTTTCCTTAATGATTCAACATCATTATTAACAAAATGCAGTGGTCATGAGTAGCTTAAAGACTATTCCAGCAACTGCACATTAATCAGCCCTTTCATTCCATTTTCCTCTTTGACTTATAGTCCTCCTGTCTTCTGAATCAACAGTGCCTCTCTACACTAATCAGCTCCAAGACTGGCTACTATTCTATTAGCATTTACCTCGAGAAGGCCAGACTACCAACCCCTCAGTTCAGTTCAGTTGCTCAGTCAACTGAACCCCATGGACTGCAGCAACCCCATGGACTGCAGCAACCCCATGGACTGCAGCAACCCCATGGACTGCAGCATGCCATTCTTTCCTGTCCATGTCTAACTCTTACTCAACATTTATTTCTCTCTGTTAAATACATATCATCTGTCATCTCCTTTGTATTGGTTTCCAATGCATCTAGGTAAATAAAGATAACAGTATAGGAATGTCAGGATTTTTGTAATCTGGTCTAAGAAACCATGGTTTTTATGGCCTATAATGTACAAGCAAGGGAAACTACCTACTGTATAAAAATAAAATACAGAGTAAAGACTCCCTTCCTTTAACTGAAATAGATCACAAATCAGAGACCTAACTGTTGGACTTAAAGATTTTTAAAATAGTTTACTTTTAGGTCTATGTCTGCCCAGATGATCACCTAAAAATCATTAGATACCTGTCAGTTAACTGAAGTATTGCCATATTACCATAATATGGACTAGAATTATTCAGTTTGCTGCCCACTTGAATTTCTAATATATTGAATAAAAAGTTGTTTAAAGCTAATGAACAGAAGGAGAACATTATTTTCCCACTTCTTATACCAGAAGTTTTAATCAAAAAACAACAAAAAAGAGAAAGCTACACTCAGGTTTTTAAGCACAACTACAGTAACCTCTGCAACCTTCCCTATCTTCCAATCTGACCTTTCTTTATGATGTTTTCAAAGTCCCTTTCAGACCAAATTTTTCAGTAGCCATATTCTCAGCTGGTCTCTGACTAACTCTCAACAGGATAATTAGATTGACAGATTGATAAAATCATGATAGCCGGCAGAATAATTGTACATAGGGAGGGAGGCTTTGTTTAGCACTCCTATGTTATCACATTACATGTTGCTGATAAAATGTCATATTTTCCTTCTGAAGACATATCATAATTTCCTTCCTTTTTTTCCCACCAAAAAATCTTGGAAAAGGCCCAAAAGATGTTAAAAAAAAAAAAAACAAAAAACAAAAAACTCTGCTTATCCCACTAGTTAGATGGCACTTTATAAATTTCAATACTTATTGCATTTTCAACCATAAAAGAAAATCATGCTTATGTTAGAAAATTTAGAAAACAAAGGTTAAAATAAAAGGTCTAACTATTCTTGATGTATTTCATATGTTTTTAATGTAAACTCTAAATTTGGATGCGCATAAAGTTAACAATCTCTTGGCACAGAAGAGAAAAGGGAGGCTAGCGTGGCAAGGATAGCAAGAATGTGGGATAAAGGGTGTAAAATGGGGTTAGAGAGACAGGATGAGGTCAAAAGCTGAAAGCAGGGTCTTATCAACTATATTAAGCCATTAAAGTTCTTGTGTGTACCTGCTTTGTTTTGAGGAGGTAGAAAGAAATGGGAACAGGGAAGAGGCATGATCAAATCTGCATTGGGAAAAGTTCATTCTACTTTTTAGACATGAATCTGAGCAAGTTCTGGAGACAGTGAAGGACAGGGAAACCAAGCATGCTGCAGTCTATGGAGTCACAAAGAGTTGGGTACGACTTACCTACTGAACAACAACAAAATTCTACCTTTAATGTGAAAAACAGAATAGAATGAGGGTAAACATGGACAGTTTCACTAATTAAGAGAAGATTATAGTTGTCTAAGTGAGAGATTAAGGAACCGGATGGAAACAGAGAAGACAGAGGGAAGCAGATTTATTTAGGAAATAAAACATCAATATTTGGGATTGAATTTTGATTTGTGTATAAGGGAAAGGAAGATGTCCTGTATGAATCTCAGATTTCTAACTTAAATAATCTAACCAATGGTGGTGCCATTCACAAAGATAGGGAGCACGACAGTAAGATCAAGTTCTAGGAGTAAGCATTAGGCTTTCATAAAGAGATCTATGGCAAATATCTTTTGTTTGACTTCAGAACTACTCTCTACTGTATAGTTTTATCTGTATCAGTAGGCAACCTCATCCGCTAGCTTTCCTTAGGTTTAGTCAAGAGTGTCCTGGCAAGATAGGAAAGTAGGGTAAAGTATTTATTTCCTTGGCCTCCTCTTTGTGAAGTTTTTGATATTTGCCTAACACGCTTGTGCTATACAAACAATAACAGGGAAATAACTTGAGATGATGACTAGCTCTGTTTAATGTCTTGTTAAAATTTCATGAACAATATAAGCATAACTGTTAAGAACGTGTGTATTAAGTTCATGTAAGCGGAATAAAACTTTTATAAATGGACTTAAAAGTTTTGTGGGGGGAGTTGTGTCCTTCAACAGACGGTATCATCTCAACAGTCTCTTTTTATACTCCTAATGGCAACTCTCTCCAGTACTCTTGCCTGGAAAATCCCACGGAGGGAGGAGCCTGGTAGGCTACAGTCCATGGGGTCACAAACAGTCCGATACGACTGAGCGACTTCACTTTCATGGTACCAGTAATTAATCCCCCTTGTTTACTAACAGCCTTATTTTTTTTTTTTTAAGACACATTTATTCAGAGTCATTATCAGACTATTACACTTAGCAATCAACAGCATGGGTGCAAAAAAAAAAAAGCTACATTAAAACACTTTGGTGGAATGCTTTACACTTTCCACGGAACAGAAATTAAAATTAGCTGTTATACAATTAATCACAAGTACAGTCCTCAAGTTGCATTGTCTAAAACATGTCTTCTCTGTAGCAGCTAGGCCCTGCTACCACTGTGCTTGGCTGAGTTCACAAATCTGTTGTAAGCTGTAGTTTCCCTGTCACTTCTCTGGCTCTCCTCTCCTGCTAAGTTTTGTTTCCTGCCAGTAATTAAAGCATTCCATCACTGCCATAGCTACTGCTACTACTGGAACCACCAAAGTGACTTTGGTTTCACGGTTTGGTGAAGCACTGGCCCCTACTGCCATAGGAGACAGAACTTCTGCCTCCAGAGTTTCCACTTTTTGTGGGTCCAAAATTTGAAGACTGACTGCTGCAACTGCCAAAATCACTGTAGCTTCCACCATCTCAAAAATTGCTTCCATCATTACCAAATCCACTATAGCCATTCTCACTGCCACAATATCCATCACCAAAGCCACCTCAACCACTAAAGCTTCCTCCATGACCAAAGCTGTTGTTCCCACCAAAACCACCTCCACAACCACCACTGAAGTTTCCAGAACCACTTCAACCTCTTTGGTGGATGAAGCACTAGCTATCTCTTACTTAGAGCTTTTCTTACTTCACAGTTGTGGCCATTCACAGTGTGGTATTTCTGAAGGACAAGCTTGTCTATGGAGTTATGGTCATCAAAGGTTACAAAAGCAAAGCCTCTCTTTTTGCCACTGCCTCAATCAGTCATGATTTCAATAACTTCAAATTTCCCTACTGTTCAAAATAATCTCTTAGGTGATGTTCTTCAGTGTCATTAAGGTCATCAATAAAAACTTTTTTTACAGTTAAGAGGGTACCGGGTATTTGAGAATCTTCTCTTGAGATGGTCCTCTTTGCTTCCACAATTCTTCCAACCACCTTGTCTGACCTCACACAAGGTGTCAGGCTACGTCCACCTCCTGCATAGGCATATGTGACAAACCTGAAGCCTCTGGAGTGCTTGGTGTTTGGATACCTCATTACCACAGAGTCTGTGAGCATTTTCCATTGCTCAAAATGTCTTCTCAGACTCTCACTGGTTGTTTCAAAGCTCAGTCCTCCGATGAAGAGCTGCCACAGCTGTTTGGGCTCTTTGGGAGACTCTGACTTGGACATGACAGCAGTGGAGTGGGGAGACTTCTATGATGCTTATTGACAGCATCCATGGACAGAAAGGAGTAACCTAACAAATGTATCTCAGCTTCGTGTCTCAATGTTCAGCTATATTCCAACTTCTTTGGAAATAAACCCTCTTTGAATTATCCCATTTTGAATGTGCCACCTATTTCCTGACAGATGAGATACATTGATATCGTCACTGATAGATATTACATCCAGAGAATATATTAAGTACGCAATTAGGCTTCAAATTTAGAGAAGTTTGGGCAAGAGATATCTATGTATAAGTCTTCTATATATAGGTGCTATGGGAATGAATGAAATCACTTATGAAGAGAGTATGAGAAAGGAGAGAATCTTAGATTAAAAACTAGAGCTGTGGCAACAGTTGGGCAGTTAAGAACCAGAAAGAACTAAAATATTGAACAAACGATGGCACTTAAGACTGAGGGGGAGTATCTAGAGTTAAAAAGTTTAAATATTCATGTGTTCTTGGGAAGGAAAATAGGTATATTAAATTTACTCTTTAAATATACATAATAAGACACTTTATTATCATAATTAACTGCTTTATATAAAACTAATATGATGGTAACTACTTTATCAATATAACTTCCTTACAACAACTTTAAGAACTATTACTGTAGTTATTAGTGTGGCAACACTCTTTAAAGCACTAAAGAACTTGCCATGACCAGAAAATTAAAGGCAGAATGAATATAGAACTGAATGGAAAAGAATAAAGTACCTAGAAGGTGAAACACCAAACAAAGCTGGATGCATCATGCTCCTTGACTTCAAGTGATGTTACAAAGCTATAGTAATCAAGACAGTTGGTTACTGGCATAAAGACAGACACACAGATCAATGGAAAAGAACAGACGGCCCAGAAATAAACCCATGTATATATATCAACTATTTTATGACAAAGGAGGTAAGAATATACAGTGTGGAAATCACAATCCCTTCAATAAATGGTGTTGGGGAAACTGGACAGCTACATGTAAAAGAATGAAATTTGACCACGATATTACGACATACACAAAAATGAACTCAAATGGATTAAAGACTTGAATATAAGATCTTACACTACAGAACTCCTGGAAGAAAAAGACAGTAAGCTCCTTGACACAGGTCTTGGTAAAGATTTTTGGATCTGACAACAAAAGCAAAAGCAAGAAAAGAAAAAAAATAAGTGTGACTACATCATACTAAAAAGCTCTCTACAGCAAAGGAAGTCATCAACAAAATGAAAAGGCAAGCTATTAATGGGAGAAAATATCTGCAAATCATGTATCTGGTAAGAGGCTAAAATCCAAAATATATTTAAAAATTTATACAATCCAATAGTAGAAAACAGTTTGATTAAAAAATGGACAGATCTGAATGTACATTCTTCTAAAGACACAGAGGGTCTACAAGTACACGAAAAAATGCTCAATATCACTAATTATCAGGGAAACGCAAATGAAAACCACAATGAGATATCACCTCATATCTGTCAGAATGACCATTGTCAAAAACACAAAAAATAACAAATCATTGGTTAGGATGTGGATACAAGGGAACCTTTGAGCACTGTTGATAGTAATATAAACTGGTGCAACCACTATGAAAAAAAGTATGGAAATTCCCCCCAAAATTAAAAATAAAACTACATATAATCCAGCAATTCCACCTCTGAGGATTTATCTGAAGAAAATGAAAACACTAACTTGAAAAGATATATGTATCCCCATATTTACTGCAGGATTATACACAACAGCCAAGATATAAAAACAACCTAAGTATCCACCAATGGGTGAATGGATAAAAAAAATTGTGGCATTCATACACAATGGAGTACTATATAGCTACAAAACAGAAGGAAATATTACCACTTCTGACAGCATGGATGGATTTTGAGGACATTAAACTAAGTGGAAAAAAAAAAAAGTCAGACAGTGAATGATAAAACTGTATGGTCTCTCTTGTATGTAGACTCTGAAAAAAAAGAGAGAGAGAGAGAGAACAGATTGGTGGTTGACAGAGGAGAAAGGGGAGAGTTGGGAAAATAGGTTAAGTGAGTAAAAACATAAAGAAGAAAAATAAAATTAAAAGCAAAGTAGAATGGATACACACTCACAGATCTATCTATCCATATCCTTATCCTTAAATAAGACAAGTACATGAATGTTTACTGTAGCATTCTATATAATACAACTCTAGAACTAATCCAAAATGTGTATCTTACCAGGTAAATAGATAAACTGTAATACAGTCAAATAATGGAATATTATACACTAGCATTAGAAATAAAATACAATGAAGTAATTCAACACAGCTAAATCTCAAGACACATAATGTTGACTGAAAACAGAAGATTGCCATTTATATAAAGGTTAAAGACATACAAAACAATGCTGTATATTATCTATTTATATATACATAAAAAATGCCCAGAAATGACCTCCCTTTCCTGGCCATGATGCAACAACTGAACCAATCTTACCTTCACTCTGTAAACAATTGCAAATTAATAAGATGCATGAAACAAATGTTTTCAGACACTGAATAACAACCAGTACAAGACCGTGATCCCCAAGAAATGAAATAAATGAGGTAATCCCTACAACTGACTGACCTCCTAACTAAAAGCAATTAATTTCCAGACCATGAGCAGAGACAGCAGAAACCCAAAGGTCCAGTGGAGTTGAGTTGAGATGAAAATCAGCATTAGGGGAGTAAGGCACCTAGAAGTTGTGAGATAATTCTAAAAACAAGGAAGCTATGCAGAAAAGAGTTTCAGAAATCTGTACAAGGGTACAAAGTAGGACAAGAATGACTAGAAAACTGTAAGATCAAGGAGTTCATAGACACAACAGGGAGACCAGAGGAAGTGCGGAGTTCTCAGTCATCACTTGGGTGCATTTGGTGGAGACTCCAGAGAGGTCAGATCTTAGCATGTGCTTAGTCACTCAGTCGTGTCCAACTCTTTGCAACCCTATGGAGCCTGCCAGGCTCCTCTGTCCATGGGATTTTTCCAGAAATAATACTGGAATGGACTGCCATTTCCTCCTCCATGGGATCTTTCAGACCCAGGAACCAAACCTTTGTCTCCAGTGTCTCCTTAATAGGATTCTTTACTGTTGAGCCACCAGGAAAGCTCATTAGATCTTAGTAGCAGGACTGAACTGGAATGAAGGTTATTCTAGACTCGTCCTATAAAGCTTAAAGTTGGAGTTGAAAGGATCATCAAACTGATCCACAAGGAAATTAACAGCCTGGAGTTGAAAGCATCATCAAACTGATCCACAAGGAATTTAACTTCCTGGAAGAACAAAGCTCAGTCCTCTTTTAAGAAGGTAAATACAAATCTAAATATTCAACAAGGTAACATTCACAACATACAATTTCTAATAAAAAATTACTGGACACGTTAAGAAGCAGAAAAATGTTACTTACAACAAGGAGAAAAATTGGTCAATTGGCTTAGCAAAGACAAAGATGATGGAGCTAGCAGAAAAGGACATTAAAAGGAACATAATAAGAAATGAAGATATTAAAAAGACAAATGTAACTTCTGGAGCTGAAAAAATACAAACTCTGAAATAAAGTTCCCTGGATTAAACACTACATTAAAAAAAGATTAGCAAAACTCCCATGCAATCTCAATCAAAATTCCCGCAGGTGTTTTGATTTTTTGGTAATTTCCAA
This sequence comes from Madoqua kirkii, assembly GCA_006408675.1. Classification (NCBI taxonomy): domain Eukaryota; kingdom Metazoa; phylum Chordata; class Mammalia; order Artiodactyla; family Bovidae; genus Madoqua; species Madoqua kirkii. The sequence continues at coordinate 10,859 of SJYC01102861.1, forward strand.
TATGATCTAAAATTATACAGATATGCAAAGATCTCAGGGTAGCCTACAAATTTTAGGGGGAAAAGAAACAAAACACAAAGTTGGAAAATTCACACTACCAAATTTCAAAGCTTATTATAAAGCCACAGTCATCAAGTCAACATAACTTAAGGATGGACCTATAGATGGTAAAGAACAGAAAGTCCAGAAAAACTCACAAATATATGTTCAACTGATTTTTGGCAAAGATGCAAAAGTAACTTATGAAGGCTGCTGCTGCTTCTAGGTCGCTTCAGTTGTGTCCAACTCTCTGCGACCCCCCAGAGACCACAGCCCACCAGGACCCCCCAACCCTGGGATTCTCCAGGCAAGAACACTGGAGTGGGTTGCCATTTCCTTCTCCAATGCATGAAAGTGAAAAGTGAAAGTGAAGTCGCTCAGTCGTGTCTGACTCTTAGCGACCCCATGGACTGCAGCCTATGAGGCTCCTTTGTGTCCATGGGATTTTCCAGGCAAGAGTACTGGAGTGGGTTGCCATCGCCTTCCCAACTTATGAATAATAAATAACAAAACTTAAAACAAAATTATTTTTAAAAAATGCTGAGTAGTGGGTACCAAGGCCTTTGATTTTATTCTTTTTTCCATGCTTAAAATATCCCTAGTTAAAAAAGAAAAGGTTAATGCTTTATCCAAAGAGCAAGCTTAATTCATATTAAATTATCATAGTTACTAGACATTTAAAGCAGGGTTTTCCCCCTGTCTTAATTCACCCATGTTTATTTGATGTTATGCACAGCACACACACACATACATACATAAAACTGGAGAAAAGAAAAGGATTCTCATATTTCCAGATTCTTACTAGCCATTCCTACTTACTTGCTTAAATGTTTCCCTCATCACTTCAAACAACTTATTAAAGACTCCAGTTCACGTATCTGTCTCCATACCATTGACTCAAGATCTTTTATTTTCTTTGATGGTTCCATCATTTTTAGGTCATAGGGACAGCATACTTCTCAGGAGTACAAACTATAACCACAATGCTCTGGTTCAAATCTTAAATTTACCATTCAAAAACTGCCTGACTTTGGGCAAGTTACTCATCTATCTGATTCAGGACAAATACTGAATACATATGAGGTACTTAGAGGTGCTGCTGCTGCTAAGTCGCTTCAGTCTGAACCTGGCAAATAGCCCTGTACAGTAAACGTTAACTATTCTTTTTTATTTTCTTCTTATTGTTACTATTACCACTATCTCCAGACACCTCTTTGTCTCTTCCTATGTTCTCCCTATATCAAGGAAGGTACTAAGTTCTGCTGATTGTTTCCAGAACAATCTGACCATCTTCTTATTTCTGGTCATCAGTAGTGGAGCACTAGATTCCTTACAGCCTTCTTCCTATAAGCCTTCCTTTTCTTCAATTTCTCTCTACACTAACCTATTACACACTACTGTCAGATTAATCTTTAGCCCCTTCCATACAACCCCCTTTTCTATAGCAGGAATAGTTTTATGAGGCTCTGTACAAGGAAAAGAAGTGGGTTTTGTTTAGTTTTTTTTTAGAACACTGTGGGTTCTCAACTAACTACTATTATTAAAAAGTATGGTGGTACTGAAAGCCTCAGGGTGAATTTTAATCCTACAAAGCAAGCTAAATTTATTATTACAATATATTATAAATTGACTCTGACTAGCATTAGTAGTTCTCTATACATCAGCAATTGTTAATATAGTTTGGGATAAGATTTAATATAAAAATTATCAGTCTTTTCTGAGTAATCACTTACCTCTCTGGGCCCTACTCTCTTGCTATTTAAAAAAACGTTATAGATATGTCAGCAATCTCTGTACTCCCTGACTCTAAAAGTTAATACTAATTGAGCACAACATTCTTTCCTGATGAGTCCAGAGTAAGCATAGTTATTCAGGAAATTAATACCAGTGAAGGAACTGGCATAAGTGAACTTATATATCATTTTGAACTACATTATCTCCAGAGGTTCTCCTAATTTTAAATGTTAAAGGACTGTGCTTCTATTCTAAAGTTTTACAAA
>SJYC01102862.1:0-96552 GCA_006408675.1 Madoqua kirkii
TTCTATTCTAAAGTTTTACAAATCTATTCAAAATTTTTCTCATTTAAAATTTATAATTCAATTGAGACTAGTTCCAGAAGTATAGAAAGCAACCTGAAATCTTTCATAAAAATTATTTTTGTATAGTTTTTAAATAATTTGGTTTAACATTTAAAACTGTACTTTGAAACAAATTCCACTGTGATATTTCAGTATTAACTCATATTTAGGTGAGAATGCATTTTGGAAACACTATTAAAACGGGCCCAGAAATTTGATATGGGCACACAAAAGTTACACAGCTACTCTCTGAAATGTAGTTCTTAAAAATTTAAACAACATGAAACTTAACTGTTTTTGTGTGTTTTTTTTAACATTTACCTTTTTTCTTCTTTTGCTCTCAGCTGCTCTTCCTGTCTCAAAACTTGAACCATTACAGATTCAAAAACTCCACTTGTCAAGCCTGCCAAACTTCGTGGTGTTGACCGACGCCTTGTTGAAGTACATGCAGTTCCCTTCTCATCCTCCAATCCATAATAGCCTCTAGATGTAACTGCTATCGTTGTCTTTTCTCTCAAGTGCCTTGGAGAAGAATAAGTCATTCACAGGTCAAATCTGGGTAAGCAAAAAACCCCCTCAACCAGCATCTTAAGAAGACTCCTTTTTGCTAACTACATAAAACATAGTTAAACCATGCTTAGCTATGTTTCTGATTTTTATCCTTGCTACATAATTTCTAATTTTCCTTACTCATGTCATAAAATCAGTCTAAGTGATAGTGTCTTCCCTACATTAAAAAATATAAAACTGAAGCACTAAATTAAGAATTAAAGATCTCTTCAATGAAAAAAATTTGTAAAATTAAATGTAGCACATCTTTACATCTCTTTATAGATTTCATACTACTTATCATTGGTATGGGAAAGTATATAATAATAAAAAAACATTTTGGGAGAGGAAATTTATGATACATAAACATGTTGAAGTAATTATAAACAAATTATAAACAAAGCATTATAATATATAAATATTTAACATCACCATAAATATCTCCCTTACCCTATATTTAGTAATAAAATATTAACCTAATGCTTAAAGATAATGATGAAAAAGTTTCTCAGTTTGATTAATTACCCATAATTGAATAAAAACTATTTACACTAAAGAAACACTAAATTAATCTTATAAATTTTTAAGCCTAGACCAAAAACTTACTTCTGAATTTATGAGTTAACTGTGAAAAGCATTAGGGAAAATAACTGCTGTTGTATCTTTGCAAAACATGCCAGAGCCTCTGAAAGCTTTGTACAGGTTGTTTCTACAATGGTAAAATCAAATCAATCTTAAAAGCAAGCATTCATTATGCTGGAAAGGAATGTATTATCAATTAGAATAGAAGTCGACCCTATAGTTATATTTACCTACTGTCCTACAGGCACAGCTTTCTTTAATACAAAATAAGCTAAAGGATCACCAAGACAAGATTTTATGGCATGAAATAAACTCCTGTACATCTTGGACTATATTTACAGTGGTTTATTACTCTAAGTTAGAATAATTTTATAACAGTCTTACTCTCAGGCCATCTAGGTCCCATGAATAGTATGATTGCAAGGGTCTACTGAACTGTGGCACTGTTCCGTGCTTTGTTTACTATGAGGAGATAACATTTTAATTAATTCAGCTTTTGGCAGGGCATAAACTTTTAAACTGGTTTTTCAGTGTTGCTAAAGAACTTGAGCTAATCTATCCATACTATTTCAGGCTGTGATCTTTTAATCACAACAGCATACATCTGTATAATAGTTAATTGGGCTGGGAATAAGGAATGTGGGCCCAAGGAAAATAAACTGGCAATAACAGATATTGAATGGGTATATCTGGGTTCATTTTAGTAGAGTGTTCACATTGGATGACTAGTTCTATAATTTTATTTATCTCCTTGTCAATACTAATGGAAAAGGACATTCATGGACAATATTACACTAAAAGATGAAGACATGTTAGAAGCCACAGGGCATGGAGCACGGGGGAAAAGAAGAGTTAAGGGAAACAATAAGTCATATGCTTAAACTGTCATGTGAACAAGTCTGAAACTAGCTTTTACCCTTTAACTCCAGTCATTTAAGTAGAGAAGATGAAGTTTCAAACTACTTTTTTTAAACATTATTTTCTCAGAACAAAGAGAAATTAATATCCTTTATACTCATCAGAAATAAGAATTTATAAGCTTTGATATTTATCATTCATAATTCAAATACAAAGAAAACTGTCTTGTATCAATACATAAAGATAAAATGGTCTAAGGAAAAAATTCTTATCCAACGTGAGTGGGTATGTAAAACTGTCACAGCCTTCTCGGAAGTCACTTTGGTAATAATCATTAAGATTTAATGTGCACATATTTTTTAACCAATCATGCTTCTAGGAATTTAGCCTACAGACATATATCCATGACTGTGAGCAATAATACACACACACACAATACTGTTTGTTATTCAAAAGAACAACATGAAAAGAAACTTCTTTCAGTAAGAGATCAAATAAAGTCACATACATCACACTGGAGAAAGAAATGGCAACCCACTCCAGTATTCTTGCCTGGAAAATTTCACGGACAGAGAAGCCTGGTAGACTACAGTCCATGGGGTCACAAAAAGTCGGACATGAGTGAGCACACATATCACACCACAGAATATCATCTATTAAAAGCAATAGGTAAATCTGTATGTACTCACTATAAAAGATGTCCTTATTACATTGCTGAATGTAAAAAAGAAATTTCTGGACAAAACATATTTTTTTAACCCAAAGGAATTATCTATAAGTATATGCATATGTACACCAGGACTTTCCTGGTGGCTCAGGTGGTTAAGTAGTATTCTTGCCTGGAAAATTTCACGGACAGAGAAGCCTGGTAGACTACAGTCCATGGGGTCACAAAAAGTCGGACATGAGTGAGCACACATATCACACCACAGAATATCATCTATTAAAAGCAATAGGTAAATCTGTATGTACTCACTATAAAAGATGTCCTTATTACATTGCTGAATGTAAAAAAGAAATTTCTGGACAAAACATATTTTTTTAACCCAAAGGAATTATCTATAAGTATATGCATATGTACACCAGGACTTTCCTGGTGGCTCAGGTGGTTAAGTGTCTGTCTACAATGTGGGAGACCCGGGTTCGATCCCTGGGTCAGGAAGATCCCCTGGAGAAGGAAATGGCAATCCACTCCAGTACTACTGCCTGGAAAATCCCATGGACAGAGGAGCCTGGTAGGCCACAGTCCATGGGGGTCGCAAAGTCAGACACGACTGAGCCTTCTATGGTAGATACGCATATGTAAACATACATATGGCATCCAGTAGTGTGTAGTGTGTGTTTGTGTACATGTTCAAACTCTTACCTAGATTGTTGCAGTCTCTTTGTGACAGTCCCCTGGCTTCTACAGTCTGTCCTTTAGGCAACAAACCAAGTAATCCTTTTAAAAAGGTAATTAGATTAAGTCAGTGCCCTGCTGTCTCCTCTAAAGCCTTCCAGTTATACTTAAAATACAACACTAAGTTTCGATGACCTACAAGAGCTAGTATGATATGGTTCTCATTTACCTCTGCAGACCCTATCTTCTATGACTCCACCTTTAGCTTTTTGTGTTCTGGTCACAAATGTCTCCTTATGATTCTCATTCACACCAACATTCGCTTTGCACTGGATCTCTCTCCTATAAGGCACTTTTCCCCTAGATAATTGTATGGCTAGGCATTATCACTTCATTCAAATCTCTATTAAAATGTCACCATATCTGAGAGGGCTTTCTTGACCACCACAACCAGCAACAGATCCCCTGTCATTCTCTATTCCCTTATTCCAATTTCTTTTTCTTCATGCTACTCCTCATATACTACATGATATAATTATCTATTTACTTGGTAATTATTCATCTCCTTACCAGAATGAAAGTTCCAGGAGGATAAGGACTTTGTTTTGTTAATGGCCATTACCTTCAGAGCCTCAAATACTATATATACATGGCATTTGAAAGGATACAAGCCAAACTATATTTTATTTTAAATTCATACACATTAAGTTGAAAAATTCCAGTCATCTATTCTGTTGCTCACAGTAAAAGAATCTTTATCAAACATCTCTTACTAACTAGTAGTTTTCATTTTCATTCATCAGAGAATAAAAGGCAATAAAATAAGATGAAAATAAGTCTCACTTCCGAATAAGAACTGTCAGATAATAATCAACCTTCAGTTATAAAAAAAAATAACTCCCGTTTTCTAAAACTGAAGCTTTTTCCTTCCTACTAGGAAAAGTATTCTATGAAATCAATCTGGCAGTAGTCTGAAAATAACAGATAGCTAACTGTAAGTAAAAGCTAAGCAACAATTATACTTAATTCATTGACTTTTATAGTTACCCTTTTTTCCCCACTTACAAAGTGGGAAAGGTCTTTTCTGTGGTGTTTATATATTCCAAATTTCAGAATTCAGAGGTGCAATTTTGTTTAAAATGAATAAAATATATATTAAGATGGAAATGAGCTGACATTAAGTTTTATTTAATGTCAACATATGGCCTAACACTGACCCTCTACAAAATACAGAGATTTGGAAAGGTTTCCACTATTACATGACTTTATGTTACTAAAACAATGTAAAAGTGATACCTATAAAATTTTTTCTGTATACTTAAAAGCTGGAAACAGAATCATCTAATCTGCTTAAAAATATTCGAAATTAAAGAGTTTCAACCTCTTTTAAACCCATTTACTTAAAAAAATTTAAATGCAATACAGCCCTCAGGGTCCTGACAAGGAAGAGAGAATATTCAAAAGGAGGTGATGTTTAATGAAGAATCTGTTTACAAGTGTGCAACTAAGCTTCAGGGAAACTAGGAAGGGATGGAGAAGCACTGGTGGACCAGCCATAGAGCATTTTATCACTCTAGACTCAACAGGGGAGGGGAGGGAGTAGTTACTGGAACCAAGAAGCTGCCATTGTAGGAGAGAGCTACACATGATGATGTACAGTTACTGATAACCTGCAACACAGCAAAAAAGAAGCTGTTAGATAAATATTTCTATCTCTCTGTCAGTGCCTCCAATTCACTGAATCCAATCAGAAGCCAGAGAACAAGGCAGACAAACTGAAGGAGTCCTTAGAGATCAGCCTCCCAGGACACACAACATAGTGCAAAGGGTAGAGAATAGATTTGAAGGGGGCTAATGTATGCAGGTCAGGAAGCAACAGTTAGAACTGGACTTGGAACAACAGACTGGTTCCAAATAGGAAAAGGAGTATGTCAAGGCTGTATATTGTCACTCTGCTAATTTAACTTATATGCAGAGTACATTATGAGAAATGCTGGGCTGGATGATGCACAAGCTGGAATCAAGATTGCCGGGAGAAATATCAATAACCTCAGATATGCAGATGACACCACCCTTATGGCAGACAATGAAAAAGAACTAAAGGGCCACTTGATGAAAGTGAAAGAGGAGAGTGAAAAAGTTGGCTTAAAGCTCAACATTCAGAAAATTAAGATAATGACATCTGGCCCCATCACTTCATGGGAAATAGATGGGGAGACAGTGGAAACAGTGTCAGACTATTTTTCTGGGCTCCAAAATCACTGCAGATGGTGACTGCAGCCATGTAATTACAAGATGCTTACTCCCTGGGAGGAAAGTTAAAACCAACCTAGACAGCATATTAAAAAGCACAGACATTACTTTGCCAACAAAGGTCTGTCTAGTCAAGGCTATGGTTTTTCCAGTAGTCATGTATGGATGTGAGAGTTGGACCATAAAGAAAGCTGAGCAGTGAAGAACTGACGCTTTTGAACTGTAGTGTTGGAGAAGACTCTTGAGAGTCCCTTAGACTGCAAGGAGATCCAACTAGTCCATCCTAAAGGAGATCAGTCCTAGGTGTTCATTGGTAGGACTGATGTTGAAGCTGAAACTCCAATACTCTGGCCACCTGATGCGAAGAGCTGACTCATTTGAAAAGACCCTGATGCTGGGAAAGATTGAGGGCAGAAGGAGAAGGGGACAACAGAGGATGAGATGGTTGGATGGCATCACCAACTCAATAGACATGGGTTTGGGTAAACTCAGCAAGTTTGTGATAGACAGGGAGGCCTGGTGTGCTGCAGTTCATGGGGTCTCAAACAATCTGACACGACTGAGTGACTGAACTGAACTGAATGAAGACTATCCAGCACAATAGTTTAGTACTGTTTTTCAATAGCAACTGACTGATATTAGGGAAGGCAGAACTTTTTTTGGTGGATTTGAACAAAACCTTTTGCATGTCTGATAAGAATCATTATGCAGTTAGCCCAGCCTGTCATGCACTTTTTCCATCTATATTTGTGTATCTTTATGAACTCTGAAATGAGCTTCCTTGATAGCTCAGTTGGTAAAGAATCTGCCTGCAATGCGGGAGACTCTAGTTTGATTCCTGGGTCTAGAAGATCCCCTGGAGAAGGGATAGGCTACCCACTCCAAACTACAACAGTCTTTGAAATCAAGTACCAAAAGAACCCCAACTTAAAACAAACCTTTCAATTACCTCTAGAGTCAAGGATTAAAACAAGATTTTGAAAAAGTAATGAAATATCAAGACATCCTACCCAAAATAATCTCATATTGGTATTTTTTAAAAATAAAATATACTTATTTCAATTATCTAGTTTAATGTGTTATATATAATATTTTATAATATATACAGCACAGCTGTACAGAAGAATCCATATATAATTTATAAATAAATACACATACAATTGGGGTACATATTGGAAACCTGGAAAACTTTTTCTGCTTGAGGAGCCAAACCATAAAAATTTGGAGACCACTTCGTTCATTGCAGGTATATATCTGATACCCCAGTTTTCAGAACAAAGAAATCTTCATCCACACACACACACATTTATCACAGACTGTTAAATCTGTTTCCTAACTGATCTTCTTCACTTTCTATTCTCCCAATTGTTACTCTTATTCCCTGTGCATTTTTAACTCCTCTTTATCCAACCCTCCAGTTCCTTGAGTTTTTTATTTGCTCTATTTACTCTAAATAGTTCAGCCTCATGTAGATAACTAGTTGGGATCCACTGATCCATCATAGATGACTAGACCTCTCTTTTCCATGTTTTTGTTTTGGCCGCACACTGCAGCATGCGAGATTGTAGCTCCCCAGTGACAGAACCCATACCCCTTGCAGTGGAAGTGCAGTCTTAACTACTGGACCGCCAGAGAAGTCCCATGACTCACCTCTTCTTTTATCTCATCTCCCTTGACCAATATATCTTTCTGTCTCAGGCACCCTATCTCTCTTGCATCTCAGCTGAAAGGTCCTTCACTCCTATATCTTCACTACTAAGGACGGTAGGAAAAAAAAAAATCACCACTTTGTAGTCTACTGTCTAACTGTAACCTAAACTGGACTCACCTAAGATGACTGCTTTGAAGGAAGTCAACTCCCTCTTTGGTTCTCCGTAACAGCAACTTCAAATGTCACCATTATTCAAAAGCTTCACCTCACTATCCATTATCACACAGTAGCTGACTTTGCTTACTACTTATTTCACAGAGAAAATGGTAGTTTTAAAGAAAGAGTTCCATTAACTTTCTGTTTCTCAAAAAGTAAAATTATTTGAATCCAAACAAAATTTATGTGAATTTTAAGTTGCAGTGAAAAAAGTGCTTACCAAAAACTAATCCAGGAGTAGATTTTCAGAATTTGTATTTCATTAATTATCTCCTGCATTTTCAGCCTGTCCCTGCTAGTTGCCTTTAGCATATAAACATGTCCAAGTTTTTATTAAATACAAACCATTCCCCTCAAGAAGCACCACATCTAAACTCTTGGGCCATTTCACTTTTCACACTTCAAAACTATCATTTGCCTACACCTACTCCACTGAAATTCCTCTTCCCAAATGACCTCCTACTTATGTAATTCAAATGATAATTTTCATTTCTTATTCACTCAACTTCTCTACACCATCCAATTACTCTTCTGTCAAGACTTTAACCTGGACTTGGCAGAAAGAATAGTTTTAGATAGATAGGCAAGAGTGGAGTAGCAATACAAATTAACAAGAAAAATATTCATTCATAGTATTCAAATTCATTCATTCAAAATATTTACTGAGCAACAGGATTCCTCAAGGACATGTTGACAGTTTGCATATAATCAGGTTGAAACAATGGTGACACCACTCGGAAAAAAAAGTGAGAGTTGAAAAGAAAAACAGGAAATCTGGGAAGACCTGGGTTAGAAACACATTTAGTTTTTAACATTTTCACATAACAGTTACACAACCAGCTGTGAAAGTTCTATGGACAGAAATAGGAAACTAAAACAAAAGGAAAGGCTGAAGATACAGATGTGGAAGTCTTAGCAATAAAGTCATAAAAAACAATCTCTCCACAGAGGAACAAATATAGACATGATCTAGAAGCATAACATTAGGGATCAGCTATAATTATAAAGAAAAACATAGCAAAAGAAGAGGAAGATTCAAAAGATAAGTTATTCTTAAGAAATAGCACAATAACCAACAAAGAGAAAAGTTTTAATATCAAGTGATCTAAACTACTTAATCCTCCAGGTAGATGGAGAAAGTACTAAGCAAAAGCCAAGGATTAAGCAAGAAAACATTCATTAGTAAAATTCAAGAGGGCAACTTCAATAAGGGAATAATTAGAAATAACTTTGTAAGTTAAAAAATATCTCAGAATTTTTGTTCATATCTGAAGTGGACATCAAAAAAAATGACGATAACACCCCTCCCCCAAAGAAGCATCAAAGACCACCACTGAAAACCAATCATTTCGCTTAGAATAAATGTCCGTTTCTTGATTTTTGCCTTTCTAATTTAAGGAAGGCACAAAGGTAAATGTCAAGTTTTTACTTACGTAGGAAGGATACTGAGAAGTGCCTTACCAACCTTGATAGCTCTCATAAGTTAGGACTGCCCTGTTGAACATTTACTAACTTTACAGCTATTCCTTATCACACAGAAGCAGTCAAGAGTTCTCAGCACAGAGGACTCCCTAGGTCACTATCTTTCAGAGACTGGTTATGTTCATTTTCCCTAGAAAACACTAAATCTGTGACAAGTCTGCAAAGTGGGCAGACAGATACTTTGGCTTCCTTTCCTTGGCTAACTCCTCTAATTATCTGCCAAGTATTGATAAGGATTTAAAGTGAGATACTGTAAATTCAGAATACTTTCATATGTGACAAAGACACAAAGAAGAAAGCTGGGAAAACTAGAGTGAGTCTTGCCTCTACGTACCTGAAATAACAGATCATAAAAAAGAGATGTAGGGACCTGACAAGAGCTGAAGACTTAAATGAAATTAGGAAGATGTAGAAAGTGGATATCACAGTGTTTATAGAAAATAAGTAATGCTACCAACTTCTCTACTGTTCAAGAATGGGAAGAATGTCATTCTTACTTCCCACAAACTAGTAATTCCTATTGTTCTTTCATATACTTTTAATTCAAAAAGGAGCATTTTATTTCCCCCCTTTATGGAGATATAACTGACATAAACCACTGTTTAAGTTTAAGGTATATGATATGTTGATTTGATGCACACATATTTCAAATGATTACCAGAGGGTTAGCTAACACCTCCACCAGGTCACATAACTAAAAACAAGTATTTAAAATTTTCATTTCTGAATATTATTTTTCTTCTGATTTAAAAAATCTCCCATTGTTTTACCCTGCCCTCTGGGTTTTGCAAGGTTTAACGTGTGTTACAGCACTCTATCTGACTGTACTGTCTCTCATTTATTCCATAAACATTTACTGAGCACTCCTGGGTCCCGGGCTCTGCTTTGGGAGCTGGGGATTCAGAAGACAATGGTCTTTGTCTTCCAGGTACTTCACTGCTCTCTTGCATTTTTCCATTCAGATAGGCTGCTTGGTACTGCACTTCTGCACCAGTTTCTCTGTTCTTTCTTCCCCTCACCACCTGGTAACCTTGTTTCTTCAAAACCAAACCAAATCTCTCCCTCCTTGGAGACTTCTCTATCTTTGACAATAATCATTCAACTCCATCTCATTATGGTTCTGGTCTTTTTCATTGATGGCTATTCTGCAAACAGTTATGATTTTGGTGTGCTTGTGAGATGAGGTGAGCTTGGGGTCTTTCTACTCTGTCATCTTAGCTAATCTCTCCATCTCTAATTTCTTCTGCCAAGTTACCAAAAAATGAGTGGTTCAAATGTTGATTCCACAATACTATAAATAAATATAAAAAGTACCTTACGTAAAAATAAGAACATAAAAATTTCATTTATGGAAAACTAAGAAAAAATCATTTGACAGAGGACTCATCTGATTAGATATTAAAATGGATTTTAAAAGTCACAGTAATAAAGAATTTTAATGCCAGAAGATGAATAGTTAAAACATACCAACAGTATAGTGAAAAAGAGTTCAAAAGTAGATCCAAATATTTAAATATATTAATATTACAAAATAGTATATCAAAGCAATGGAAAAAAAATAATGCTGTGACAAATAGCTGGATGTGAGATACAAAATAAAGCTCAACTTCAACCTCAATGCTTTATCAGACTCATTTATTTATTTCTTTTTTCAATACTAAGTTCTCACAGATACTGAGTTAGGTGCTGCCATCAACACTTACAGGGAAAATTCCTCCTTGCAGAGTTTACAAGCTAGTAATAAAGTGAGTAAACAAATACATACACATAAGTCCTCACTATAAGATACTGTAAGTTCCGTGAAAGACAGTCAAGAATGATTTCTCCAAGGAAATGGCAGGCGCCGCCAGCCATGATAAAAACAAACAAAGCAAACCAAAAAAGCGAAGAAAACTTTGGGGATAAGACTGTTCTAGGTAAAAGAAAGAACAAGTTTTATAAAGATGAGGTGAGAAATGGCTTGGCAGGTATATAAAAGAACAGTAAGCCAAACTCCTCACTATAGCCTCAGTACCAATGAAGTGCCTGATGCAAGGTACTGACTTCTCAATGCACATTTTTTTTTTTTTGAAGTCTACCCTGGCTGCTGCGTAGAAAATGGACTCTAAGAGAAAAAAACAGAAGCAGGAAAAACAAATCAGCAAACTACAGCAGTATTCCAGTCAAGAAATAATAGTTTGTACTTAGGGGGAGACAGTGAAGAGAAATGAGCAAGATTTAAAATATATTTCAGAGGAAGAAAACTCAGAAATTGTTGATATACTTAAAGTGAGAAATAAGTAAGAAGGAAGAATCAATGAAAAGAGCTAGTTTTTTGCTCAGAGCAACTTCACAGACAGACAGTGGAATCATTTGCTCAGAAGGCAAGCATAGGCAGAACAGGCTTAGAAAAGAAAACAACAAACCCAAAGATAAGTGTTTTTTTTAATTTGAATACTTTATTTGGCTGTGCCCTCTCTCAGTTGTGGCACTCAGGATCTTTGACCTTCACTATGGCATTCAGGATCCTTTTTACTTTCTGCATGCAGGATCTAGTTCCCTGACCAGGGATTGAACCCAGACCCCCTGCACTGGGAGCACAGATTCTTAGCTACTGGACCATCAGAGAATTCCTAAAGTTCAATTTTGAACATGTAAAAATTTGGAATAGCTAACTTTTGTTCAACATAGTATTGGAAATCCTTATCACAGCAACCAGAAAATGAAAAGAAATCAAAATTAGAAAGGAAGAAGTAAAACTGTCACTGTTGGCATATGACATGATACTATACATATAAAATTGTAAAGACACCACCAAAAAACTACTAAAGCTTATCAATGAATTCAGTAAAGCTGCAGAATACAAAATTAATATACAGTAATATGTTAAGTTTCCATACACTAACAATTAACTATCAGAAAGAGAAATTTTTAAAAAAATCCCATTTACCATCAAAGCAAAAAGAATAAAATATCTAGGAAAAATATATAGGAATAAATCTAAGGAAATAAAAGGTCTGTACTTGGTACAGTGTTTACATTATAAGACTAATGAAAGAAACTAAAAATGATAAACAGATGGAAAGATACTCCATGTTCAGTGAATCAAAGAATTAATATTGTTAAAATAACTATTCTACCCGAGAAAACCTACAGAGTCAATGCAATCCCTATCAAAGTACCAATAGTATTCTTCACAGAACTAGAATAAAGAATTTGAAAATGTGTATGGAAACACAAAAGACACTGAAAAGACAAAGCAATCTTGAGAAAAGAGACGACAGATGGAGGTATCAGGTTTCCTGACTTTACTACAAAGCTACAATAATGAAAGCAGTACAATACTAGCACAAAAGCAGACACACACACTAATGCAATAGAATTGAACACACCCCCCCACCCATGGTTAATTAATCTGTTACAAAGGAGGCAAGAATATGCAACGGAGAAAGGGAGTCTCTTCAACAAATGGAGTAAAATAATGAAATTAGATTCTTTTCTTATATACAAAACTAAACTCAAAATGGACTAAAAAACTAAATGTAAGATGGAAAACCATAAAACTACCAGAAGAAAACATAAGAAGAGCACTCTCTGACATAATTCATAGTAATGTTTTTTAAATATTTCTTTTCCTATAGCAATATTTCCTTTTCTAAAGCAAAGGAAACAAAAGCAAACATTTAAAAGCGACGTCTTACTAAACCGAAAGCTTTTGTACAACAAAGAAAACCACCAATAAAGTGAAAAGACAACCTACACTGGGAAAAAATATTTGCAAACAATGTGAATAACAAGAGATTACTCTCCAAAATATACAAACAGCTCATACAGCTCAGTATAAAAATACCAACATAATTTAAAAATGGGTGGAAGCCCTGATAAGACATTTTTCCAAATAACACATACAGATGACCAACGGGCACATGAAAAGATGTTCAACACTGCTAATCATCAGAGAAATGGAAATCAAAATCACAATGAGATATCATCTTATATCTGTCAGAATGGCTATTATCAATAAGACCATAAATAACAAGTACTGGCAAGGATACTGAGAAAAGGGAACCCTTAGCTACTGTGGTGGGAATGTCAACTGGCATAAGTTACGGAGACTCCTCAAAAGACTAAAAACAGAACAACCATATGATCCAGCAATTCCACTCCTGGGTATATATTCAAAGAAAACGAAAACACTAATTTAAAAAGATACATGCATCCCAATGTTCATAGTAGCATTATTTACAATTGCAAAAATATGACAGCAACCTAAGAGAACATCAACAGATGAGTGGATTAAAAAAGATGTGGTTTGTGTGTATGTGTAAAAAATATACACAACAGAATACTACTGAGCCATAAAAAAGAATAAATTTTACCATCTGAAACAACACAGATGGACCTGAAAGGTATTATGCTTAGTGAAATAAGTCACACAGAGAAAGACAAATACTGTATGATACCACTTACATGTGGAATCTAAAAAATGAAGAAAACAAACAAAAGCAGACTCACAGATATAGAAAACAAACTAATATTTACCAGTGGAGACAGCGAAGTAGGGAGAGGCAATCACAGGGGTAGGGGATTAAACAGATGCCAACTACTAATCATAAAGTAAATATGCTGCAAGGATATATATACAACATAGGAAATACAGCTTATATTTTATAATAGCTTTAAATGGAGTAAAATGTATAAAAATTTTCAATCAGTATGTTGTACACCTGAAACTAATATTGTAAATCAAGTTATACCTCAGTAAGAAAAAAATGGTAAAACTTCACACAAACAGAAAAAAAAAAACCCAAGACATCCAAATGAATACAAGAAACTAGTGACAGTATTAACCTACTTTAGTAGGGGACCAGGCAAATGAAGAGGAGATATTTTTACTGTAATACTTCTCCTACCATTTAATTTTTTGCCACCAACTACTGACAAAACAAACACTACTGAATTGTTAAGCAAAGTCAGTGTACATCAGTTACACTATTTTCTTTATATTATCACAGTAGTTACACTTTATATGCATAGTTTTTAATAATTTATACTGCAAACACATATTGTTGATCTCACCACCACAAGTATCTAAATGCTCCCTTCACCCTGAAATCTCTAATGATCCTATCTATTCTCTCCAGTTTCTCTTTCAGGTAGAAAGGCTTCTTTCTCTCAATCTCTACAGCTCTAGATCATAAGCTCTAGATCATAAGCAGCAAGCACCTGGGCTCTGGAGCTAAACCGATTCAAATCCAGGTTCTGCCATTAATTAGTCTGGGTAAACTAATTTTCCTGTGTCTCATTTCTTCATTTGTAAAATACGTTATGTAAATCATTAATTACTTCAAGAGTTGTGGGGATTAATTTAATATAAATAAAGCCTTTCAAACAGAGTGGCATTACTGGCATAATGTAGCCAAGGCAGGTTGCTGCTACTCCTTGTAAACTGGCAAATTAATCACACGTATTGTTTAAAAGTATAGCTATACAGTAATGAAAACATTAGGAACTAACTTGTGTGACTGAAAACATTTAACAATAGTTTTAATATATATTCTTATTTTAAATTTCACAAATTCATCATGCCATCATTGATGGCTTCAACCTATTTCTTAATAAGTTATGCTAATTTTTAGTGAAAAGCAGTTTGCATTTTTTTGTTGGTAGCCAAACAAAGCACACGGAGAAGGCGATGGCACCCCACTCCAGTACTCTTGCCTGGAAAATCCCATGGATGGAGGAACCTAGTGGACTGCAGTCCATGCGGTTGTAAAGAGTAGGACACGACTGAGTGACTTCACTTTCACTTTACACTTTCATGCATTGGAGAAGGAAATGGCAACCCACTCCAGTGTTCTTGCCTGGAGAATCCCAGGGATGAGGGAGCTTGGTGGGCTGCTGTCTATGGGGTCGCACAGAGTAGGACATGGCTGAAGCGACTTAGCGGCAGCAGCAAACAAAGCACAAGATGGCTAATTCACATGATGAAAATAACCTTAGAAGACAAAACTAGAGTCAAACAAAACAAAACAAAATTATCACTAAAGGAAAAGGTCCTACTGTTGCTATCCTATAATCTGACATGCAACAATATACACACATAACAATCAAATAAGTAAAATAAAATCTAGTTAAGTGATAAGCAGAATATATGGCAAAATACATAAACTACATATGGTAAATTAAAATTTTGTACTGAACTTTTTGTGTGTGAGTAAATGACACATGTATAGATGAGATAAGACTAACAAGTGATACCTGATGGGATAGGTGATTTTGTATTTTTATTTTTTTTAACAATTTTCCATGTGTTTCCAAGTCTTCTTCAAAGAGCATACAGAGTGCTTAGCAAAGTATTATAATCAGCATATAGAAAGAATGGATAAATGTTAACTATTCGTAAAAAAGGATTTACATGCCAATTCGGTGGTGGTCTGCTGCAGAGTTGGAGGCACTGAGTGTAGCAGTGGGTGCAGGGGACCTTTTGAAGGACGTCACCATTATCTTCATTAACTTTACCATAGTTTGAAGTAAAGTGAAGTTGCTCAGTCGAGTCAAACTCCTTGCGACCCCATGGACTGTAGCCCGCCAGGGTTTTCCATCCATGGAATTTTCCACCCAAGAGCACTGGAGTGGGTTGCAATTTCCTTGTCCAGGGGATCTTCCTGACCCAGGTATCAAACCTGGGTCTCCTGCATCGCAGGAAGATGCTTTACTTTCTGAGGCACTTTGGAAGGGGCTGAGCCACCAGAGAAGCCCCCACCATAGTTTAGCCCCAGGTAAATGACAGCGAAGGAACACAGTCCCACCCATCCCCAGAAAATTGAATTAAAGATTTACTGAGCCTGGCCCTGCCCATCAGAACAAGACCAGTTTCCCCCTCAGTCACTTTCCCATCAGGAAGCTTCCATAACCTCTTATCCTTCTTCATCAGAGGGCAGGTAGACTGATGAAGCCCCCACCATAGTTTAGCCCCAGGTAAATGACAGCGAAGGAACACAGTCCCACCCATCCCCAGAAAATTGAATTAAAGATTTACTGAGCCTGGCCCTGCCCATCAGAACAAGACCAGTTTCCCCCTCAGTCACTTTCCCATCAGGAAGCTTCCATAACCTCTTATCCTTCTTCATCAGAGGGCAGGTAGACTGAAAAACCACAATCACAGAAAACTAACCAATCTGATCACATGGACCACAGCTTTGTCTAACTCAATGAAACTTGAGCCATATTGTATAGGGCCACCCAACGGGCAGGTCATGGTTGTGAGTTCTGACAGAATGTGGTCCACTGGAGAAGGGCAAACCATTTCAGTATTCTTGCTTTGAGAACTCCATGAACAGTATGAAAAGGCAAAAAGAGAGTTCACTGAAAGATAAACTCCCTAGGTCAGGAGGTGCCCAATATGCTACTGAAGATTACTGGAGAAATAACTCTAGAAAGAATGAAGAGACAGAGCCAAAGCTAAACCACCACCCAGTTGTGGATGTGACTAGTGATAGAAGTAAAGTCTGATGCTGTAAGGAGCAATACTGCATATGAACCTGAAATGTTAGGTCCATGAATCAAGGCAAACTGGAAGTGGTCAAACAGGAGATGGCAATAAGGAGATCCAAGCATCCATTCTGAAGGAGATCAACCCTGAGATTTCTTTGGAAGGACTGATGCTAAAGCTGAAACTCCAGTACTTTGGCCACCTCATGCAAAGAGTTGACTCATTGGAAAAGACTTTGATGCTGGGAGGGATTGGGGGCAGGAGAAGAAGGGGACAACAGAGAATGAGATGGCTGGATGGCATCACTGACTCGATGGAAGTGAGTCTGAGTGAACTCTGGGAGATGCTGATGGACAGGGAGGCCTGGCAGGCTGCGATTCATGGGGTCACAAAGAATCGGACACGACTGAGTGACTGAACTGAACTGATGTCTTAAAGCTTTCTTCATAATAATCAATCACATTTTTGTAGGTTTATAAATATTCCCATGTGTTATCATTTTTGTGACTGTTGTGAATGATAGATTCCTTCCTTGGTCTGTCATGTTAGACCCATCAGCAGAGGACCAGTGGAGACTTCCTTGAGACCTTTGTTCATAAGCAATGGTTATTTCTCCTTGTGTAACCATCGACCAAGTCTATGCCCCTACCAGTAATGTTGAAGAAGCTGAAGTTGAACAGTTCTATGAAGACCTACAAGACCTTCTAGAACTAACACCCCCCAAAAGATGTCCTTTTCATTATAGGGGACTGGAATGCAAAAGTAGGAAGCCAAGAAATACCTGGAATAACAGGCATAGTTGGCCTTGGAGTACAAAATGAAGCACATCAAAGGCTATCAGAGTTGTGCCAAGAGAACACACTGATCATAGCAAACAACTTCTTCCAATAACACGAGAGAAGACTCTACACAAGGACATCACCAGATGGTCAGTACTGAAGTCAGATTGATTATATTCTTTGCAGCCAAAGATACAGTCAGCAAAAACAAGACCAGGAGCTGACTGTGGCTCAGATCATGACCACCTTATGCCAAATTCAGACTTAAATTGAAGAAAGTAGGGAAAACCACTAGACCTAAACTAAACATACCATTTAGATATGACCTAAATCAAATCCCTTACAATTATACAGTGGAGGTGACAAATAAATTCAAGGGCCTAGATCTGATAGACAGACTGCCTGAAGAACTATGGACAGAGGTTTGTGACATTGTACAAGAGGTAGTGATCAAGACCATCCCCAAGAAAAAGAAATGTGAAAAGGCAAAATAGTTATTGAAGAAGCCTACAAATAGCTGAGAAAAGAAGAGAAGCTAAAGGCAAAGGAGAAAAGGAAAAATATACCAATTTGAATTCAGAGTTCCAAAGAATAGCAAGAAGAGATAAGAAAGCCTTCCTCTGTGATCAATGCAAAGAAATAGAAGAAAATAATAAAATGGGAAAGACTAGAGATCTCACCAAGAAAACTAGAGATACCAAAGGAACATTTCATGCAACGATGGGCACTATAAAGGACAGAAATGGTATGGACCTAACAGAAGCAGAAGATATTAAGAAGAGGTGGCAAGAATACAAAGAAGAACTATACAAAAAAGATCTTCATGACCCAGATAATCACAATGGTGTGAGTACTCAACTAGAGCCAGATATCCTGGAATGTGAAGTCAAGTGGGCCTTGAAGAAGCATCACTATGAACAAAGCTAGTGGAGGTGAAGGAATTCCAGCTGAGCTATATCAAATCCTGAAAGATGATGCTGTGAAAGTGCTGCATGCAATATGCCAGCAAATTTGGAAGACTCAGCAGTGGCCACAGGACTGGAAAAGGTTTGTTTTCATTCCAATCCCAAAGAAAAGCAATGCCAAAGAATGTTCAAACTATTGCACAATTGCACTCATCTCACACACTAGCAAACTAATGTTCAAAATTCTCCAAACCAGGCTTCAAGAGTACTTAACTGTGAACTTCCAGATGTTCAAGCTGGATTTAGAAAAGGCAGAGGAACCAGAGATCAAGTTGCCAATATCCGTTGGATCATCAAAAAAGCAAGAGAGTGCCAGAAGAACATCTACCTCTGCTTTATTGACTATGCCAATGTCTTTGACCATGTTGATCACAACAAACTGTGGGAATTTCTTTAAGAGATGGGAAAAGCAGACCACTTGACTGGCCTCCTGAGAAATCTATATGCAGGTCAAGAGGCAGCAGTTAGAACTGGACATAGAACAACAGACTGGTTCCAAATCAGGAAAGGAGTACATCAAGGCTGTATTTAACATAAATGCAGAGTAAATCATGCAAAATGCTGCGCTGGATGAAACACAAGGTAGAATCAAGATTGTTGGGAGAAATATCAATAACCTCAGACATGCAGATGACACCACCCTTATGGCAGAAAGTGAAGAAGAACTAAAGAGCCTCTTGATGAAACAGGAGAGTGAAGAAGTTGGCTTAAAGCTCAACATTCACAAAACTAAGATCATGACATCCAGTTCCATCATTTGATGGCAAATAGATGGAGAAACAATGGAAACAGTGACAAACTTTATTTTGGAGGGCTCCAAAGTCCCTGCAGATGGTGACTGCAGCCATGAAATTAAAAGATGCTTGCTCCTTAGAAGAAAGCTATGACCAACCTAGACAACATATTAAAAAGCAGAGACATTACTTTGCCAACAAAGGTCCATCTAGTCAAAGCTATGGTTTTTCCAGTAGTCATGTATGGATGTGAGAATTGGACCATAAAGAAAGCTGAGCAATGGAGAATTGATGCTTTTGAACTGTGGTGTTGGAGAAGACTCTTGAGAGTACTTTGGACTGCAAGGAGATCCAACCAGTCAATCGTAAAGGAAATCTGTCCTAAAAGTTCATTGGAAGGACTGATGATGTAGCTGGAACGCCAATACTTTGGCCACATGATGTGAAGAAATGACTCACTGGAAAAGACCCTGATGCTGGAAAAGATTGAAGGTGGGAGGATAAGGGGACGACAGAGGATGAGATGATTGGATGGCATCACTAACTCACTGGACATTAGTTTCAATAAGCTCCAGGAGTTGATGATGGACAGGGAAGCCTGGCGTGCTGTGGTCCATGGGATTGCAGAGAGTCGGCACAGCTGAGTGACTGAACTGAACTATGAGCACTTTTATGGAATATGAGATTTAAACCTTGACAAGGACTCTTGAGTATAGGACAAACTGAGTGACTCTAAGTCACCTTCTAAGGTGACTCTTTAACAGTTAGAAAGAATCATGACTAATGCCACGTTTCCCAGAAGATAACAGAGTAGAGAATAAAGAGGCAAAGGAAATAGTCATGCTGAAACAAATATGTTATGTGAAACCAAAGACTCTCAGATGATGATGTGCCAAGTAAGGGCTCAGAGTACATGTCGTTCCTCCAGATATTAGGAATGCACTGGTTAAAAGACTATCAGGATCATTAAGAAGTTCAGTGGCAGGTCTTTTCTGCTTACTCAGGCTGTTGGTAGGAGATGCAGTCACAGAGCCAGGTTCATTAATGTCATGTGGATAACGGAGCCCTTGAAGTAGTAGAAGTCAGGTGGTAGTACTTGACTACTTAAAGCTGAAGTGTCACAGTTTTCACAGTGACCAGCAAAATCAGAGAGGCTGGAAAGAAAGCTTGATTTTCAGGAGGTTATTGAGATATTAATGGAGTTTGAGACCCCTATAGGCAAAATACACAGGCAGTTATTTTTGCAGGCACTCAAGAGTATTGTGCAACCAAAAAGAGAAAGGGAGGAGGCAATCATGGAAGACACAGAAGTTGAACACAGAAGTGCTAGTAGAGTTATGGTACCTTGCTCAGTTCTTAGATCTAAACCAATTTTTATACAGAGAACCATTGACTGAAAACGAAGCTAGGTCATGAGTAGGAGGGACCCTGAAACCTGATGGCAAGCCTATACTATAATGATTTTTTCAGTTCTTCCTTATGACCATTTACTCAGATGACTGTATACTGGAGAAAAAGCAGTGCCCAGTTCCTTTGACCTAAAGGAAAGAGCTATAGTAGTAGGAAAAGCCAGGTAGAAACTTTAGGAACTGCCTTACCCTAGCTGGCCAACATATGAAGTCAAACACAGTATCACATCCTTGTGGCAGATGGGAGGGCAGTGCTGGTGGAAATTAGTGCCATTTTTAAAGACTTAAAGTCAGAGCAATGGTGGTCCTTATAGTATCTCCATTTAATTTATAAGTCTGTTCCCTGCATAAACCTACTAGATTTGGAAGGATGACTGTAGCTACTGCAAGCTCAACCAAGTAATAGCCTAATAGCATCTTCTGTGCCACACATGGTATACTTACTAGAATAGATGGATAAGGCCTTCAGTAAATAGTATGTAAACAACAATTTGGTAAATGTATTCTTTTCTATTCTGATCAGGAACAGTATGATCTGGCATAAAAAAACAGACTCATAGAATAATGGAACAGAATAGACAGCATGGAAATAAACCTAAACATATATTGTCGATTAATTTTCAACAGGGCCACCAAGAACACACACTGGAAAATGGATAATCTCCTCAGTAAATGGTATTGGGAAACTGGGCAGCCACGTGCAAAACAATGAAATTGAAACTATACCTTACACCATGTACAAAAGTCAACTCAAAATGCATTAAAGACTTAAGGATAAGACCTGAAATCACTATCCTCCCAGAAGAAAAAACAAGTAAGCCACACAATCAGCACTCACTTTTAAAAAATGGGTAAATGACACAAATAGACACTTTTCTGAAGGAGGTGCACAAGTGATCAACAGATATATGAAAAAAGTGCCAGAAAATATACATGAAAATACAAATCAAAACTATAGTAAGATATCACCTCACACCTGTTAGGATAACTATTATTTAAAATTAAAAAATAACAAATGCTAGTAAGGATGTGGACAAAAGGAACTCCTTTGTACAATGTTGGTGGTGTTGTGAATTAGTTCAGCCATTATGGGAAACAGTACAACAACTTCTCAAAAAATTAAAAATATAACTACCATATGATTCAGCAGTCCCACTGCTGAATATATATTCAAAGAAATATATATTCTTTGCTGGGTATATATTCAAAGAAAATGAAATCATTGTCTTGAAAAGGCATTTGTACTCTCATGTTTGTTGCAATATTATTCACAGTAGAAAAGACATGGAACAACCTAATTGGCAGTGGATGTAGAAAATATGGATGTGTACTCACATGTAAATACAAACATACACAAACACAGAGAGTTCGAGGTTTGGGGTGGCACAAGCCACCCATCTCCTTTCATCGCCTTGCAATAAACTTTTCTCTGCTCCAAACTGACATTTCATTTTGTTTAACCTCACTGTGCATCAGGCACAAGAACTTGCACTAACACAGAGAGAAACATTATTCAGCCATTAAAAAAGAAGAGATCCTATCATTTATGGCAACATAGATGAACCTAGAGGACATTATGCTAAGTGTAATAACCAGACATGGAAATGAAAACATTGCATGATCTTGCTTATATGTGAAATATGAAAAAAAATTGAGCTTGCAGAAACAGAGTGTTGAGTGGTAGTTATCAGGAAGGAGGATGGAGGAAATGGAGAGGTGTTGCTCAAGAGTATGAACATTCGGTTATGAAATAAATAAGTCCTGGAATTCTAATGTGGCATGGTTACTGTACTTAAAATAAGGAAAACTTGAAATTTGTTTTTCAAAGACTCTTTCAAAGAAAAAGTTTGATAGTTGTTATTTTTGTAACAATATCACATTGTTTTAATTATTATAGCTTTATTTTTTCAATGTATTTAATTGAATATTCATTCTGTATCATATCTAAGAATATCTATCTAAGATTTAAAAAAATCTTTTCCATTTGTAATTTCTTTCTTGTGTATTTGTCTTGTTTAATACAAGAAACCTGAGAAGCTAAATTATCTGCATGATTGCTTAAAGCAGAGCTTGTAAAACCTTTTGACCTAGGACACATAGAAAACAATTGCATTTGCACAACCACATGGAGTAAGCAAAAAAGGCATCTCAAATTCAGACTGATCTGGAGGGTTTGGGTTCTCAAAGAAAGGAATGCAAAGGGATAAAGCAGACGGGTTTCAATTTAACATAGGAAGGTGAGGGAGGGTAGGCTTCACTGAGAAGGTGTCATTTAAGCAAATTCATCAAGAATATTAAGTAGTCATACAAGTTCTGGGGGAAAACTGTTCCAGTGTGAGGAAATAGCAGAGACAAAGGCCACAAGGCTAGGGTAACACATTTGGCCTTGAGAAATAGCAAGAATTCCTTTGAGGAAGGAAGAGAGTAAAGGGACACGCTGTGGGTTTGTTTAAAGAGGTGACTGCGGCATGTCAGATAGGACCTTAAGGCCCAAAGAAAGGACTTGACTTTATTCAGAGACAAATGGGGAGCCACCACAGGCATTTAGCAGAAGAGTGGCTTAATCTGAATAGACTGTAGGGTGTCTAGGGTCAAAACAGGGAGACGAAAAGAGGCTATAACCATAATCCCATTAAGAGGTGATGGTGATGTAGACCAGGTAAGAGCAATGGAAGTGGTAACAAATGATTAAATTCTGGATATTATGGAGGTTGACTTGGGTCAGTCGCTTAACATCTCTGAACATTAGTTATAAATCAGTAACATGAAGATAAATAGTGTTGGGGTCCTTTCATGGACCGGGACCTGGTGGTCCGGAGTTGGCAATAAGAAAGTGAAAGAGAGAGCCAGAGAGAGAGAGAAAGAAAAAAAGACACGGGGACCCAAGCTCTGATGGAGCAAAGGTGCTTTAATGATTTTTATGTGTGTATATATAGGCTGTTGTATATGAAATTTCTTTTGACAATGATAAAGATCAGAAAACCAAATGTATAGTAACGGTTACCAAGGGAACAAGGGATAATAATGGGCACAAGATCAGGAGAAATCCATATCTCAAGAAAAAGGGAGGCAAGACTAAGCAGTCTTGTTATAAAGAGAATGTTTACTAAAGGTGACCCAAGCCTGTCTCACACAATGACCTCAGTCCTGAGGGCTGCGTGCAGTTCTACTCGCCTCTGACAGAGGCTGATAAGAAACAGAGGATTTATGAGAAACAGCATGTAGGAACCCTCCCGTTAAACATTCCCTGACAAAATAGTATCTACCTGTATAGGTATTATGGGACTAAACGAGATAGTACACGTAAGGTGTTTAATATCGTGCATGGCTCAAAGCAAGCAACAGGGCATGGAAGCAAAAAGTCTTATTAAAAGAATTCAGAAAATCATCTACTCATTCACTTATGCCCTCCAAAAGTGCTAATTGAAATAAATATTTGTATTTTGAATACAAGTTCAGATTTGAAGGGTTTATGGTTAAAATTCCTTGGGGAATCCACTCAGATAAAACTGAGACTATACAAACTTATTTGAAGTATAAAGTACTTTGATGTTGGCTAGAAATGCCCAGTCACAATGACTGTAGGAGATTCCAACCACAAATCTTATTTACTAAAATGTCTCTTGAGGAGGACACACTTGTGGATCTCTTTATTTTGCCACTCTCACAAATTCATCTTTCCACATCTATGAAGAATCAGATTACCCAGTAAGAGCTTTTAAGTCAAGAGAAAACTGGAGGGAAGAATTAGTTATAGCTGAGTCAGCATTTCAAGGTTAAACTTTCAGCCTTTCTATCCTGACTGACCTCAATATTTTGGATTCTATTGTTTAACTTCAGTAGAAGATCAACCTTTCAATAATCCTGATTTGTACGTAATTGAAGAAGAGTAGGAACTAAGAGATACAGAACCTATGATGAAGCATTTACTACTTGAGCAAGCACGTTGTTTTACTCTCACAGTACTCTGCTCAACAGACATTCTGCGATGGGGGAGAAAACCTTTCAGATTAATTATTAAGAGATTATCCAGTTGGTCTTGAGTAATATGATTCTCTGAAATTCGGTGGCAGAAATAAGTGGCTTTATGTGTACTCAGCACCTACGAGTTTATTATGTCTCTACTATGTCTCCATGAGCAGGTATTGGGCACAGAGGATACAAAGAAGAATGAGACATTAGGAACTGCATCTAGGAGGGGCTGCCAATCTGAGAAGATACCCAGGGACCATACTGCCAGTTCTGCCCCAGACTAGACCCCTGGTCCTCTGGCAGAGATTTCTGCCCCAGGAAGATGCCTAGAGATGGGGATCTCAGGCCTTTGAGCTGGATGCCTTTGGTGTGCCTCTCGAGGTCCAGTCTCCACTTCCCACAACCCTTCTGATGATTATAGAGGCTGACATTACAGGCTGCTCCCCTTGGTAACTTTGCCCAGATTAGTTTCAAACAAATACCTGTTTCTCTCTCATGCGACACAAAGACTGAGAGTTGATAACACCTCTGTGGCTCAACTGTGGATATGGGGCACTACAAGCCTGTTCCACATGTCTGTCTTCAAATCCAGGGCCCCTAGCTAAAGGATCAATCACTCTTGGGACATACAGGAAGAGAATGACGTCAGGGATTTTCAATCCTGGGCTCCCTCCTTAACCAAGTTTCTGTGCGTTGGTGGATTCCTGGTACTGAACCCTCAGCTGCCACCTGACAATCCCTTCCTAGAGCTACACTTTCTGGGCTGAGCCCTTCTCCTTCATGACCCTTCCAACACAAAAAGCAGCACTGTGCTTGGTTCCCCTTCACACTGCCCAGCCTTTTGAAACTGATTCTTTTGTTAACCCTCCTTGGGTTCCCTGTTTTTAGTGCCATGGTTTTCCTGCTAGAACCTATCTGACAGAGCCTTGTTACAGAGTTAGAGATTGCACTGATGCAGTTGTTCTCCGCAGGTAGATTAGGGCAGAGCAGAGATCTGGGTGTCCTGAGACAGAAGAAATTAAATTCCAAGCCAGGAAAGAGTCCATCTAGCCAGCAGCTTTACTGCAGCCTCTGGGGTCTGTTTTTCCCGTCTCTGTGGTTCCACTCTGGGAATGTAAAAAAAAAAAAGAAAGAAAGAAAGCTTGATATTTGAGAGAAGTAGTTCACAACACATCGGTGTCTGGACATTGGTAAAGTTCAAAAGCACCTAGATGGGTCCAATGTTCAGCTAGGTGTTCTAGATAATGACCCTGGCAGGTAATTTTTTGGGAGATGTTGGGATGAAAGGGGTATAGGCACAGTGTCCAAGGTAGTCTCTCTGTGGAACATCAGAACCCTCAACCACTTCAGAGCCCTCAAACCATGTGTGAAGGGTTTGTGATGATTGGGACCTGGCATCTCTGAAGCACATGAGGCTGGAGTCTCACGCCAGTGCTCTTTGCTCTACGGTGGCCCTTTCCTGCAGTTCTCTTTCTTTCTGCTATTCCACGATAGGTTAGTCTGACAACCTAGGCTGCTGGCTTTGCATTCACTCCCTTATACTGTACCACACTGTATACAACTGGCTATATTCCTTGTGTTCTGTGCTCATTCAGTCCGATCGGACTCTTTGCAGCCCCATAGACTGTAAGCCCACCAGGAATTTTCCAAGCAAGAATATGTTGTAGCTAATTTATTTTGTACATAATAGTTTGTATCTCTTAATCCCCTACCTCTACCTTGCCCTCGCCCACTTTCCTCTCTCCAATGGTAATGATTAGTTTGTTCTCTATAATTGTGAGTCTGTTTCTCTTTTTAAAAAAAAACTTTTTTGCAGTATAATTGATTTACAATGTTGTTCATTTCTGCTATCAACAAAGTTATTTGATTGTATACATGTGTATATATATATTATTTTTCATATTATTTTCCATTAGCTTATCACAGGATATTGAATATACTTCCTTGTGGTATATAGTAGTAGTTGGTTATTTATCCATTCTGTATATAACAGTTTGTATCTACTAATCCAGACTCCCAGTACTTCTTGCCCTGTCACCCTCACCCTTGGCAACCGTGCGTCTTTTCTCTATTATCTATGAGTCCGTTTCTGTTTCATAGATATGTTCATAATCTTACTTATTTACATCACTTAATGATAATTTCTGGGTCCATCCATGTTGCTACAAATGATGTTATTTTGTTCTTTTAATGGCTGAGTAATATTCTATTATATATATACACACAGAGAAATAAATATATAATATACAATTATATATATAGATGCAGTACATCTTCTTTATCCCTTCATCTGTTGATAGACATTTAGGTTGTTTCCATGTCTTGGTTACTGTAAAAAAAAAAAAAAAGTGGGGTGCATGCAACTTTTTGAATTATAGTTTTGTCTGAGTGTGTGTCCAGGAGTGGAAATTCTGGATCATATGACAGCTGTAGTTTTAGTCTTTTGAAGAATCTCCATATTATTTTCCATAGTGGCTGCACCAATTTACATTCATAACAAGAGTGTAAGAGGGTTCCCATTTTATGGTGTCTTGTTTTACATTTACTGCTTTAAGTCATTTTGAGTTTATTTTTATGTATGGTGTGAGGGTGTGTTCCAACTTCATTGATTTGCCTGTGGCTGTCCAACTTTTCCAAAACCACTTTTTGAAGAGACTTTTTGGGATTAAGGTGTTAAAGTCTCTTACCATTAAGGTATTCCTGTCAGTTTCTCCCTTTTTGGCTGTTTTATTTGTTTATGTATTTGAATACTCCTACTTCCAGATGTTCAAGCTGGTTTTAGAAACAGCAGAGTAACCAGAGATCAAATTGCCAACATCTGCTGGATCATTGAAAAAGCAAGAGAGTTCCAGAAAAACATCTATTTCTCCTTTATTGACTATGCCAAAGCCTTTGATTGTGTGGGTCACAATAAACTGTGGAAAATTCTGAAAGAGACATGAATATCAGACCACCTGACCTGCCTCTTGAGAAACCTATATGCAGGTCAAGAAGCAACAGTTAGAACTGGACATGGAACAACAGACTGGTTCCAAATAGGAAAGGGAGTACATCAAGGCTGTATATTGTCACCCTGCTTCTTTAATTTATATGCAGAGTACATCATGAGAAACTGTCGGCTGGAGGAAGAGCACAAGCTGGAATCAAGATTGCCGGGAGAAATATCCATAACCTCAGATATGCAGATGACACCACCCTTATGGCAGAAAGTGAAGAGGAACTAAAGAGCCTCTTGATGAAAGTGAAAGAGGAGAGTGAAAAAATTGGCTTAAAGTTCAACATTCAGAAAACGAAGATCATGGCATCTGGTCCTATCACTTCATGGGAAATAGATGGGGAAACAGTGGAAACAGTGTCTGACTTTATATTGGGGGGCTCCAAAATCACTGCAGATGGTGACTGCAGCCATGAAATTAAAAGATGCTTACCCCTTGGAAGGAAAGTTATGACCAACCTAGACAGCATATTGAAAAGCAGAAATATTACTTTGCCAACAAAGGTCTGTCTAGTCACGGCTATGGTTTTTCCAGTGGTCATGTATGGATGTGAGAGCTGGACTGTGAAGAAAGCTGAGCACTGAAGAATTGATGCTTTTGAAGTGTGGTGTTGGAGCAGACTCTTGAGAGTCCCTTGGACTGCAAGGAGATCCAACCAGTCCATTCTGAAGGAGATCAGCCCTGGGATTTCTTTGGAAGGACTGATGCTAAAGCTGAAACTCCAGTACTTTGGCCACCTCATGCAAAGAGTTGCCTCACTGGAAAAGACTCTGATGCTGGGAGGGATTGGGGGCAGCAGGAGAAGAGGATGACAGAGAATGAGATGGATGGCATCACTGACTCGATGAATGTGAGTCTGAGTGAACTCTGGGAGTTGGTGATGGACAGGGAGGCCTGGCGTGCTGTGATTCATGGCGTTGCAAAGAGTCAGACATGACTGAACTGAACTGAACTGATGTTGGTTGTATACGTGTTAGCAATATCCTCTTCTTGTGATGATGCTTTTATCATCATATATATAGTGTACTTTTGTATCTTTCTTTATAGCCTTTGTTTTAAAGTCCGTTTTGTCTGATGTGACTACTGTGACCCCTGGTTTGATATCTTTTCCATTTGCATGAAATGTATTTTTTTCTATCCCCTGACTTTCAATCTATGTGTATCCTTCACCCTTAAGTGGGTGTCTTGTAAGCAGCATATTATAGGCTCTTGTTCTTTTATCCTATCTGCTACTCTATGTCATTTGATTAGAGCAATTAGATCACTGGCATTTAAGTTAGTTACTGAGAGATATGTATTTATTGCCATTTTAAACCTTGTTTGTCCATTAATTTTGTATTTCTTTTTTGTCCCTTTCTTTTTCTTTTTTTTCTTGTGGTTTTAAAATTTTATTTTGTATTATGCTTCTGTTCTCTTCTTTTAGTTTTTGTGAATCTATTGTGTATTTTTGATTCATAGTTACCCTATTTTTCATGTATGTTAGCCTCCTCCTGTATCTATTTGCTTTTAACTGGTAGTTATATAGGTTCAGGACTTCC
This sequence comes from Madoqua kirkii, assembly GCA_006408675.1. NCBI lineage: Eukaryota > Metazoa > Chordata > Mammalia > Artiodactyla > Bovidae > Madoqua > Madoqua kirkii. The sequence goes on from SJYC01102862.1 coordinate 28,837, forward strand.
TTGGTGGCTCAGAGGTTAAAGCATCTGCCTCCAATGCGTGAGGTCCAGGTTCAATCCCTGGGTCAGGAAGATCCCCTGGAGAAGGAAATGGCAACCCACTCCAGTATTCTTGCCTGGAGAATCCCATGGACTGAGAAGCCTGGTGGGCTGCAGTCCATGGGGTGGCAAAGAGTCGGACAAGACTGAGTGACTTTATTTACTTACTTATTTATATAGGTTCAAACACTTTCAGGGCAGGGTGGAGGCAGTGTGGAATCTGCATTTTCTTACTCTCTTCCCCTACATTTTATGATGTTCTCCTTTACACATTCATATTTACCCTTTTGCTGTTTATTGTGGTTATCATTGCTTTTATAAAAATTTTTTGATTTAAAAAATTTTATACTGGTTTATATAAGTGATTTACTTTGGGGATTTTCTCTTTCCTAGATTCTTGTTTCTTTTTAATTTACAGAAGGTTTTTCAATATTTTTTAAGGATAGGTTTAGTATTATTGTATTCTTTTAGTTTTTAATTTTTGAGAAATTCTTTGTCTCTTCTTCTATTCTAAATGATAATCTTGTTGGGTAGAGTATCCTAGGTTGCATATTTTTCCCTTTCCGAACTTTCAATACGTCTTATTACTCCCATCTGGCCTGCAATCTTTCTGTAGAGAAATCAGCAACTAGCCTTATGGAGGTCCCATTGTAACTAACTCTGTTTTTATCTTGCTGCCCTTAGAATTCTCACTTCATCTTTAAATTTTGTCATTTTAATTATTATATGTCTTGGTGCAGTTCTGTTTCAGTTAAACTTACTTGGGACCCCTCTGCTTTTTGTAACTGAATATCTGTTTTCTTCTTTAAGTATGGGAATTTTTCAGCATAAATACATTTTTAATCTCTTTGACATCTGGAATGTGAAGTTACCTGGGCCTTAGAAAGCATCACTACGAACAAAGCTAGTGGAGGTGATGGGATTCCAGTTGAGGTATTTCAAATCCTGAAAGACGATGCTGTGAAAGTGCTGCACTCAATATGCCAGCAAATTTGGAAAACTCAGCAGTGGCCACAGGACTGGAAAAGGTCAGTGTTCGTTCCAGTACCAAAGAAAGGCAATGCCAAAGAATATTCAAACTACCACACAATTGCACTCATCTCACACACTAGTAAAGTGATGCTCAAAATTCTCCAAGCCACGCCTCAGCAATACATGAACCGTGAACTTCCAGATGGTCAAGCTGGTTTTAGAAAAGGCAGAATAACCAGAGATCAAATTGCCAACATCCGCTGGATCATGGAAAAAGCAAGAGAGTTCCAGAAAAACATCTATTTCTGCTTTATTGACTATGCCAAATCTTATGACTGTGTGGATCACAATAAACTGTGAAACAGATGGGAATACCAGATCACCTGACCTGCCTCTTGAGAAACCTATATGCAGGTCAGGAAGCAACAGTTAGAACTGGACATGGAACAACAGACTGGTTCCAAATAGGAAAGGGAGTACATCAAGCCTGTATATTGTCACCCTGCTTCTTTAACTTCTATGCAGAGTACATCATGAGAAATGCTGGGCTGGAAGAAGCACAAGCTGGAATCAAGATTGCCAGGAGAAATATCAATAACCTCAGATATGCAGATGACACCACCCTTATGGCAGAAAGTGAAGAGGAATTAAGAAGCCTCTTGATGAAAGTGAAAGAGGAGAGTGAAAAAGTTGGCTTAAAGTTCAACATTCAGGAAATGAAAATCATGGCATCTGGTCCCATCACTTCATGGGAAATAGATGGGGAAACAGTGGAAACAGTGTCAGACTTTATTTTGGGGGACTCTAAAATCACTGCAGATGGTGACTGCAGCCATGAAATTAGAAGATGCTTACTCCTTGGAAGAAAAGTTATGACCAACCTAGATAGCATATTCAAAAGCAGAGACATTACTTTGCCAACAAAGGTCTGTCTAGTCAAGGAAATGGTTTTTCCTATAGTCATGTATGAACTATGGTGCTGGAGAAGACTCTTGAGATTCCCTTAGACGGCAAGGAGATCCAACCAGTCCATTCTGAAGGAGATCAACGCTGGGATTTCTTTGGAAGGAATGACGCTGAAGCTAGAAACTCCAGTACTTTGGCCACCTCATGCGAAGAGTTGACTCTTTGGAAAAGAGTCTGATGCTGGGAGGGATTTGGGGCAGGAGGAGAAGGGGACAACCGAGGATAAGATGGCTGGATGACATTACGGACTTGATGGACATGAGTCTGAGTGAACTCCGAGAGATGGTAATGAACAGGGAGGCCTGGCGAGCTGCGATTCATGGGGTCACAAAGAGTCGGACACGACTGAGCAACTGAACTGAACTGAACTGAACTAGGGGGATATATACACCCAGGAGCACAATTGCTGGTTCATGTGGTAGTTCTATTTTTAGCTTTTTGAGAAACCTCTATAGCATTTTTCACAGTGGTTGCACTAATTTATGTTTCCACCAACAGTATATGAGGATTCCTTTTTCTTCACATTCTCATCAACATTTATTACTTGTGTTCTTTTTGATGATAATCATTCTGACAGGTGTGATGTGATTATCTCTTGTAGTTTTAATTTGCATTCGTCTGATGACTAATAGTGGTTAGCATCTTTTCATTTGCCTGTAGACCATCTATATATCCTCTTTGGAAAAATGTCTATTCAGGTCTTCTGCCCATTTCAAAAATCCGATTGTTTCTGATATTGAGTTGTATGAACTGTTTATGTTCTTTGGATTTAACCTTTATTAGTCACCTCACTTGTGTACATTTTCTTCCATTCAGTAGATTGTCTTTTTATTTTGTCAGTGGTTTCCTTTCCTGTACAAAAACTTTTAAACTTAATTAGGTCCCATGTGTTATTTTTGCTTTTATGTCCTTTGCTTTACTAGACAGATCCAAAAGAGTATTGCTACAATTTATGTTATACAGTATTCTGCCTATGATTTTCTTGTAGGAATTTTGTGATTTCTAGTTTTACGCATCTTTTGTTACATAGTAACTGGCCCCTTTGGCTGGCCTCAAGAACTTTCTGTTAATGATGGTCAGGTTATATCCAATGAGCCATGTCTAGTATCTTGGCTTCCCTCCACTCCCTCTCCCTAAGTCTGGTTTTGGGGTACTGGACCCCTGCTTAGTGCAAATTTCTAGTCAAAAAATCCAAAGTGATTTAGCCAGTGTTATAGGTTAGGGAATGGTGAAAGGGGCAGGACTGAGTGGTTGATTCTAAGAGGATAACCAGGGTCTCCTGTACACAAGGATTCTATGTAGCTAACCTATGTAAGATAGCAGTAATGTTTTTCTGTAAATCTAAAACTTTAAAAAATAAAGTTAAAAAAAAAAACACAGCAGCAACAACCACAACTGACAGTAATGAGTCCTCACTTTGTTGACCTCATCAGGAGCTTACTACAGCCAAGTCTGCAGCTGATGAACATATATTAATATTAAAATCGAGAAAATTTACAGGTATGTATTAACATAAAGCACTGATAAATATTAAGATAGTTAAGCCTTTGAAATTCATATCTATAGAATTCCTCTCCAGCCATTTTTTAGCAAAGAATCTTGAGCCCTGAGCGGCACATTCCAGGGATACATCTAAAAGAAAGAAACCATAAATTCTACCACGTAGCTTAGCACCTACTAAAATAGAAATTCTCCAAAAAAGGACTCTCGCATACATGATAAGCTGTTCTAAACCTGGTCAAGAAAAAAACCAACTATCCAGTTCTTGGAAATATGGAAATTTGCAGACCTTTTGTAAAATATGACCTACTTTGGTATGAGACTCACTAGTGAATCAGGTTTTAATCACCAGTGAATAAACTTTCTGTACTAGGAGAACTGGGATGTGGTCATGAATGGGGACAGCCTCAGTGAGAAATGCTCTGCGTAGGTGCATAGAATAAGCAAACAATCATAATGGGCAAGAGTAGAATGGATTCCACAGAGGTGATGAAGTTGTGCAAAGCAATGTCACCAACAATAGGAAATCTGAAATAAAAGATTGCTGGCTATCACAGAAGCTGTATCCAAAGCCTGACTCTGGATTCTCAATTTTATCTTCTCTCCTCTCATTTCTCACTATGCTCAGTCCAGCAACATTTTTAGGGTGAGCCTTATGTAATATAACAGTGTGTAAGTTTAAAATGTACAATATGATTATTTGACACATATATATTGTTTAAAGATTACCAAAATAAGGTTAGTTAACACATCCATCACCTCACATAATTACTTTTTTTTTGGAGGTAGTGGTGGTGAGAGCTGTTAAAGTCTATTCTCCTGGCAATTTTAAGTATATAACAAAGCATTGTTAACTATAGTCACTATGCTATACTTGGATCCCCAGAACTTACTCATCTTGTAGCTGGAAGTTTATACCCTTTGTCCAGTATCTCTACATTCCCCTCACTCCACTCCTCAGCCCCTGGCAACCACCATCCTACTCTGTTTCTACAAGTTCAAATTTTTTAGGGTCCACATATAAGTGATCTCATTCTGTATTTGTCTTTCTCTCTTTTTTAAAACATGAAAACACAATGTACATCTAAAAAATGACATTAATTCTTTAATATTATTAAGTTATAATATTAATGTTATAGTTTATAGTGCAGATGCCCTTGTCTGTCTCAGACTTTTTTAACTTTTTATTTATTTACATGAGGATCCAAACATTTCTCATATGTCTCTTAAGTCTCTCTGGTTTTCTGTAGTTCACCTTCTCCTACTTTTTTTCCCTTGCTATCTAGTTGTTAAAGAAACAAGATTAGAATATTTTTTTAATTTTAAAGTTTTAAACACAGCAAAAGAGCATTCTGCCTGTTTGAATCATTGTCTTCTGTAAGAAATGACTAAAAATTTGCTAGTGGTTGTGGACCTCATGTGAAAACTATATCAGTTCAATTAAACTCTTCTTGTATGCCAAGCACAAGCAATCTGAAGTAAATCATGTTTGATCAGAATTATTTTAATTGAAATAATATACACAGAAATGTTGTAATAAATATATTCAGAAATAGCTCCAGTTTTCCATATTCTGCACACAGAATCTTTTAAAAATATTTTTTAATATTATTGAAGTATAGTTGATTTACAGATTTGCATTAGTTTCTGGTGTACAACAAACTGATAGTTATACACATATGTATATATTCTTTTTCACATTATTTTCAATTAGTTTATCGCGGGATACTAAGTATAGTTCCCTGCACTGTATGGTAGGATCTTGTTTATCCACGCTATATATAATAATTTGTGTCTGTTAATCTCAATCTCTTAATCCTTTCCTCCCCCAACCTCCCTCCCCCTTGACAACCATAAGTCTGTTCTCTGTGTGAGTCTGTTTCTGTTTCATAGATATGTTCATTTGTGTTGTATTTTGTATTCCAGATATAACTGATATCATATGGTATTTCTCTTTCCTTTTCTGACTTCCTTCACTTAGTATGATAATCTTGTGTTGCTGCAAATGGCACTATTTCATTCTTTTTATGGCTGAGTAATAGTCATATATATGCACACAAACCATATCTTTTTTATACATTCATTTGTTAATGAATATTTAGGCTGTTTCTATATCTTTGCTGTTGTAAATAGTGCAGCTATGAACATAGGAGTGCATATATCTTTTCAAATTATAGTTTTGTCCAGATATATGCCCAAAAGTGGGATTGCTGAATCATATGGCAACTCTGTTTTTAGTTTTTTTGAGGAACCTCCATACTGTTTTCCATCGTGGATACACCAACTTACATTCCTACCAACAGCATAAGAAGGTTCCCTTTTCTCCACATTACCCTCAAGCATTTATTAGACTTTTTAAATGATGGCCATTCTGACTGATGTGAAATGGTACTTCACTGTAGTTTTTATTTGTATTTCTCTAATAATTAGCAATGGCATCTTTTCATGTGCCTATTGGCCATCTGCATATAGAAAAATCTTTGATAACTCTGAGTCTACTTATTCAGTAATTTCTTCAACCACCTGACAATATTAGACATGGATTAGATTCTCTATTTATCGCAGTTTTCATATGTGCATAAGAAAATCTTTGATCAGAAAAGGGCTATGTCAAGTGGACATCCAGGTGTGCAATTTGGGTAACAAGGTGGATGGTGGGGCCTGCCTGAAACTGGGGAATCCAGAAGGAAGTGCTGAAGTCACGGAGAGTTCGAAAAGAGATAATACGTTGGCTGCAGAAGATAATAAGAAGGTAACTGTCACTGGTTCTATTCCTGCCCCATTTCTACCAGTGCTATTAAATCGAAGTTTTCTGAGAACCGTGGTGCTTCTTCCCTAAAGAAAGAATTTGCAGATGGACCAGTTATTCTACCAACCCTTGGATAGAATGACCTCTACATGATTTAACCCTCAAGCAGCCACCCAGTCACTCCAAATTAAAGGCTACTCTTTGGAAGGAATCACCAGGAAGAAAGTGGGTAGCAGAAGAGAGATGATCTTATCTAGCACTTTCTTCTGATGCAGCTGCAGGATCTGATAAGGGACTCAAATATTTCAATTGTAACATTAGATAGATGTCCTGACCTTCCCCTGTATCTCCTGCCCTACTACATCTAGGTCCTAAACCCAGGGTAGTCTTAGTTCCCCTTTTTTGATGGAAAATCTTAAACCCAGTGTCCAGGGCCTGACCACGGTCAAAGTCTGCTTCATTTCTTCTACTAGATGGTTTCAACATGGCCATTACTCATATCATACTTTTGAAAAATTCGGAACAACTATATTAGCCCCAAATTGAAAAATTTGTAAGTGAAATATGTGTAAAATACAGAACAATCTGTTATGAAGCTTTGAAAGTAATAGTGTTATACATGGGGTAAGTTAAAGTAGCTGGATAAAGTGGAAATGCTGGCTTAAAGCTCAACATTCAGAAAACGAAGATCATGGCATCTAGTCCCATCACTTCACGGGAAATAGATGGGGAAACAGTGGAAACAGTGTCAGACTTTATTTTGGGGGCTCCAAAATCACTGCAGATGGTGATTGCAGCCATGAAATTAAAAGATGCTTACTCCTTGGAAGGAAAGTTATGACCAAACTACATAGCATATTGAAAAGCAGAGACATTACTTTGCCAACAAAGGTCTGTCTAGTCAAGGCTATGGTTTTTCCAGTGATCATGTATGGATGTGAGAGCTGGACTGTGAAGAAAGCTGAGCACTGAAGAATTGATGCTTTTGAACTATGGTGTTGGAGAAGACTCTTGAGAGTCTGCAAGGAGATCCAACCAGTCCATTCTGAAGGAGATCAGTCCTAGAATTTCTTTAGAAGGACTGATGATAAAGCTGAAATTCCCATGCTTTGGCCACTTCATGCAAAGAGTTGACTCATTGGAAAAGACTTTGATGCTGGGAGGGATTGGGGGCAGGAGGAGAAGGGGATGACAGAGGATGAGATGGCTGGATGGCATCACCGACTCGATGGACACGAGTCTGAGTGAACTCTGGGAGTTGGTGATGGACAGGGAAGCCTGGCGTGCTGCAATTCATGGGATCGCAAAGAGTTGGACACGTCTGAGCGACTGAACTGAACTGACGCTTGATAATGTGTTTCAGCAGCTCTTTGGAGTTTTATGGCCTCATGGAATTGCCATTTAGTCATCTTTTTGTTGGAGGAAGCATGGCCTATTTGGATACATTTTGGATGCACTTCTTTCAATGATACATGCAGGTTTCAGTGTTACTAGATTAATTTTCAGATTATTTTGACAATCACAGTCAAACCACTGATGTTTCCTTATCTCCAGGAAAGTTTCCTTACTCACTGCTGCTGCTGCTGCTGCTAACTTGCTTCAGTCGTGTCTGACTCTGTGCGGCCCCATAGACGGCAGCCCACCAGGCTCTCCTGTCCCTGGGCTTCTCCAGGCAAGAACACTGGAGTGGGGTGCCATTGCCTTCTCCGTCCTTACTCATTGCCTTCCTCTAATTAAATGGAAGGCTGATGACTACACTGTAAGGAAGCTAGTGAATATTTCTTAGGAGATAATAGTTTGGGGGGCTTAATCTTAAGTCATTGTTTGAATGAAGTTCCCGTCATTTTTAGTAGTTCTGACTCATGCTCCCAGTGGCCACAGTGATTGACTTCTTATGCGTGTGTGCTCAAGTTGCTTCTGTCGTGTCCAGCTCTTGGCTCCTTAGCCCCTGAAATTCTATAGGCAAGAGTACTGGAGTGCATTGCCATGCCCTCCTCCGGGGGATCTTCCCTACTTAGGGATCAAACCTGCCTCTCGTATGTCCCCTTGGCAGGTAGATTCTTTACCACTAGTGTCACGTGGGAAGCCCAGAGAGACAGTATAACCAGAGAGAAAAAGATGAGATATACTTACCTTATGGAGACTTAAGTGAACAATGCAAAGTAATAGAAGAAAACAATAGAATGGGAAAGACTAGAGATCTCTTCAAGAAAATTGGAGATACCAAATGAACATTTCATGCAAAGATGGGCATAAAGGAGCGAAACAGTGGCCTTAGGAAACATTACTGCAAAGAAAGCTAATGGAAGTGATGGAATTCCAGCTGAGCTATTTCAAATCCTAAAAGATGATGCTGTGAATGTGCTGCACTCAATATGCCAGCAAGTTTGGAAAACTCAGTAGTAGTCACAGGACTAGAAAAGGTCAGTTTTCATTTCAGTCCTAAAGAAAGTCAATGCCAAAGAATATTTAAACTACCATACAATTGTTCTCATTTCACATGCTAGCAAGGTAATGCTATGCTTCAAGATATGCTTCAGCAGTACATGAAATGAAAACTTCCAGATGTAGACACTGGAATTAGAAAAGGCAGAGGAACCAAACTGCCAACATCCTCTGGATCATAGAAAAAAACAGGGAATTCCAGAAAAAACATCTACTTCTGCTTCATTGACTATGCTAAAGCCTTTGACTATGTAGATCACAATAAACTGTGAAAACTCCTTAAAGAGATGGAAATACAAGACCACCTTACATGTATCATGAGAAACCTGTGTACAGATCAAAAAGCAACAGTTAGAACCAGCCATGGAACAATGGACTGGTTCAAAATTGGGAAAGGAGTACATCAAGGCTGTACATTGTCACTCTGCTTATTTAACTCATATGCAGAGTACATCATGAGACATACCAGGCTGGATGAATCACACTGGAATCAAGATTTCCAGGAGAAGTATCAACAAAGTCAGATGTGCAGGTGATACCACTCTAATGGCAGAAAGCAAAGAGGAACTAAAGAGACTCTTGATAAAGGTGAAAGAAGAGAATGAAAAAGTTGGCTTGAAACTCAACATTCAAAAAACCAAGATCATGGCATCCAGTCCCATCATGTCATGGCAAATAGAGTGAAAATAATGGAAACAGTGACAGACTTCATTTTCTTGGGCTCCAAAATCACTGCAGGTGGTGAAAATTAAAAGATGCTTGCTCCTTGGAAGAAAAGCTATGACAAACATAGACAGAGTATTAAAATGCAGACAGTTTACCAAGAAAGGTAGGTCCTTATAGTCAAAGCTATGGTTTTTCTTGTAGTCATGTATGGATATGAGAGTTGGACCATAAAGAAGGTTGAGTACTGAAGAGTTGATGCTTTTGACTGTGGTGCTGGAGAAGACTCCTGAGAGTTCCTTGGACAAAAAAGAAATCAAACCAGTCAATCCAAAAGGAAATCAATCCTGAATATTCGTTGGAAGGACTGATTCTGAAACTGAAGCTGCAATACTTTGGCCATTTGATGGGAAGAGTCGACTCATTGGAAAAGTCCCTGATGCTGGGAAAAATTGAAGGCAAAAATAAAAGGGGGAGGCAGAGGATAAATTGATTAGATAGCATCACTGACTCAATGGATATGAATTTGAGCAAACTCCAGGAGATAGATGGAGAACAGAGGAGCCTGGTGTGCTATAGTCCATGGGTCACAAATAGTCAGATATGACTTTGTGACTGAACAACAACAACAATGCTTATCTGAGGCAGAAACTGCTGGAACCATAAAATGGTAAAAACAAGTAACTGGTAATTTTGATGAATTTCTGGAGGCTATGTGGACTAATGGACTGGTGTGTACGAGAAACCAGAGAAGAGAATGACTACCACTCCAGTATTCTTGCCTGGAGAATCCCAGCGATGGAGGAGCTTGACAGGCTACAGTCCATGGGGTCACAGATAGTTGGACATGACTAACTGAGCACTCACACTTGTAATGAGAAACTATTGAAGGCCAGTACACTTTTGTGGCTTTTGCTTTCAGGAACAACATCAGGTTCTCAAAAAGATTCTTTGTGGCTCTGACAAGGTAAGGTAAAGAGTGACCATTGTGAATATGCCCGGTGTCTTCTCCATGACAACGACCCACTCTCCAGGTGAAAGTACATTGTCAGAGCCTTATAACAGCTGGGAAAAGCATTCCTTCTATAATACTTCAGTCTCCTTTAACTTTCCTGTCTCACCTAATTTGATGGAAAAAGCATAATCAACAGGCATGAGGTCTTCAACAAAATAGACTCAGAAAGCAGAAACCAAGTAAAGAAGTGGAAAGTAGGATGGGAAAGCCATATCACTAAAGAAACACTTGTAAAGATCACAGCCTGAAGACATAGACCTACTAAAAGACTGAGATGCAATCAGATGATGGTAAAAAGCTCCCCCTTCCCTATGCTACGTTGATGGGACTGGACTGCACTGTAACAACCATGGACCACAGCTGAAAGAGATGAAAGATACAAATTTTCCGAAGAGGAGTACTGAGGGAAGCCCAAAGTCAAGAGGTGAGACAAAATAAAGATACTGCAGGCAAAGTCTCTGGCACCAGTGTCTATAGGAAATATTTAAAATATCTGAATTTCTAACCAGCTTAAAATTAATCCTCTAAAGGCAAGAAAAGACACAGTCTAAAGAGACAAATCAGCAGAGTCAGACTCAGCTGTGAAATAAATATTGGAATTATCAGACAGGGAATTTGAATAACTATGATTATTATTAAGTGCTATAATGGAAAAGTTAGACTACATGCAAAAATAGGTGGAGGATACAACAAAGTGATAGAAATTCTAATAAAGAATCAAAAGGAAGTTGTAAAAAAAGAAACAGTAACAAAAATGAAGAATGCCTTTGATGGACTCCTCAGTAGACTCAGCATGACTGAAAAAAAAAAAGAATCAGTGAGCTTGAATATATGTCAGTAGAAAATTTGCAACCTGAAATGCAAACAGAAAAAAAAAAAGGAAGACAAGAAAATTGGAATATAACATTTAAGAGCTGTAGAATAATCCCCAAAGGGGTAATAGGCATATAATTAGAATGTCAGAGGGAGAAGAAAGTGAGAACAAACAGAAGAATACGTACAGTAGTAATGATTAAGACTTTGCAAAATTAATGCCAGACAAACTAAAGATCCAGGAAGCTCAGAGAACATCAAGAAGGAAAAATAATAAAACCAAACAACAACCCCAAACTCCCACATATATAACTGTGAATCATATTAAAACTTCAGAATCCAAAACCAAAAAAGATAATCTTAAAATAATCTGTGGAAAAAAACAATACATTATCTAATAGGACAACAGGGATAAGAATTATAATAGACTTTTTGTCAGAAACCATGCAAAGAAGACAAAAGTGGAGTGAAAGGTTTAAAGTGTGGGGGGTTTAAAGTGTGGGGGGAAAAATCCACCAACCCAGAATTCTATATCCACTGAACTTACTCTCCAGAACTAAGGGATAAAGACTTTCTCAGACAAAATCAAAACAAAACACAAAACCCATAACAACAAGAGAATTCATCACCAGAAGAAATGTTTTAAAAATTCTGTAACTATCCCTTTCCTCCACCCTTCCCTCCTGGTAATGAGAAATTTGTTCTTTAAGTCTCTGCATCTGTTTGTGTTTTGTAAATAAGTCTGTTTCTGTTTTATAAATAAGTTCATTTGTATAATTTTTCTACATTTCTGCATATAAGCACTATCATGCAATATTTCTCTTTCTCTGTCTCACTTCACTCAGTAAGACAATTTCTAGGTTCATCCAATGAACAATACCAAATGGTACTGTTTCATTCTTTTGAATGGCTGAGTCATATTCCATTGTATATATGTACCACAACTTCTTTCTCCATTCTTTGGTTGGTGGATAGTTAGGAAATTTGGGATTGACATGTTCACCCTTCTTATTTAAAATAAATAACCAATAATAATGAACAATACCAAATGGTACTGTTTCATTCTTTTGAATGGCTGAGTCATATTCCATTGTATATATGTACCACAACTTCTTTCTCCATTCTTTGGTTGGTGGATAGTTAGGAAATTTGGGATTGACATGTTCACCCTTCTATATTTAAAATAAATAACCAATAAAGACCTACTGTATTCCGAAGAAATGGAGAGCGGACAAGAGCATGCCGTAAATGTGATGAGGTTGGTCATGTGTTGATAATTCTTGAAGCTGATAGATTCCTGAGGATTTATTACACTAATCCTTCCACTTTTGTGTGTGTTTGAAATTTTCAAAAATGAAAAAGCTTAATAAAATAAAATAGACTGTAGGCATGCCAAACTCAAAGAAGCCCGTACCACAAGCAATCAGTACTATATATTCTTACTAATGGTGATTTTAGTGAAATAAAATCTAGAATATTGAATTAACATTACTAACTTTTAACTTCTATTTTATACTGTGTTTTGATTTCAAAATTGGTTTGGATTTTATAATGGTAACAGTGTCATGAGATTAAGAAATTTTTATATAATATTAATTTTATATTTCCAAGCAAAATTATAATAAAATTATTTTACCAAAAAGAATGTTCTGTAGGCAGAAGAAAAATAAGGCAGCTTGGACACCTGCTTTGTTTTAAAAACCAAAAAAGGAATAGAATCAGGGAATAAATAAAAGTAAAATAAAAATTTTATTAATCTTAGTTGATTTAAGGTATAACTTTTTAAAGCAATAATAGTAACAAGGTAATAGATCATTCCAAGGATGCAATGGCAACCCACTCCAGTACTCTTGCCTGAAGAATCCCATGGACAGGGTTGCGAAGAGTCGGACATGACTAAAGCGACTTAGCAGCCGCAGCAGCAGGTCATTATAGCATGTGAATAAATGAATGACAGCAGTGTCACAAAGGATGAGAGGGAGGAATTAGAAGTACTCTGTTTTACAGCATCTGCCCATGTGAAGTGGAATAGTGTTATCTGAAAGGGGCTTAGACTACTTAAAAATGTATGTTGTAAATTTCATTACAGTTTTTACACAGAATAATTGTTAACAGAGGAGATGTTAAATGGGTCCATATAACATGTTCTTTCAGTTAAAACAAAAGAAGGCAAAAAAGATGGGAGCAAAGACGAAACAAAAAATAAATGCGATGAATAGAAAACAGTTAAAAACATGGTAGATATTAATATAACTATATCAATAATCACTTTAAATGTGAATCTTCTAAATATGCCAATTACAAGAAAGACTATCAGAGTGAAAAAATACCTAACTGTATGTTGTTTATAAGAAACCAACTTGGAAAATTTCAGAAAGCATCATTCTAACACTAGACATACTCACTATGAAGACAGATGAGCCCAAAGGCTATCTCCCTGAAGACATCTTTAGTCTGGTGATCATAAATGTCCTGGTCACTGTTGAAGAAGACTGCACCATCTTGGAGGAAGCAGTAGTGAATCATGGCAAAAAAAAGTTGTCTTAAAATATCACTGTATGCGAGACAGCAAAAGAGACACAGATGTATAGAACGGAATTTTGGACTCTGTGGAAGAGGGAGAGGGTGGGATGATTTGGGAGAATGGCATTGAAACATGTATACTGTCATGTAAGAAATGAATTGTTAGTCTATATTCGATACAGGATACATGACGCTTGGGGCTGGTGCATGGGGATGATCCAGAGAGATGATAGGGTGGGAGGTGGGAGGGGGGCTCAGGATTGGGAACTCATGTACACCCATGGCGGATTCATGTCAATGTATGGCAAAATCAATACAGTATTGTAAAGCAAAATAAAGTAAAAATTAAAAATATATAAAATAATAAAATAAAAATAAATTAAAAAATCATTCTCTGAAGAAAAAGAATCCCACTTAAAAGATGAAGGCTTTATTAAGTTAATAGTAAAGGAACAGAGCAGCTCAAAATAAAGCTAAAGTATCTGTACTAATACCTGACAAAACAGACTTTGAAACAAGAACGGTTATCAGGGTTAAAGAAGAGCACTGCATAATAATAAAGGCAGTACACAATGATAAATTTTCAGAGAAAACATAACAATATTAAATATGTATCCAACTAACAAAAAGGTGTCAAAATATATAACAAAACTTGATAGACAAATTCATTTTATTTAAACATTGCCTTCAATAACCTTCTGTTAGTAATAAAAGCAGAAAAACAATAAGGATATAGAGCAACACTATCAATTATATCTAATTGATATTTATAGTACACTTCTCCCAATGATAGCAGAATACACATTCTTCTCAACTTCACATGTACACTCATCATGACAGACCACATTCTGGCCTATAAAAAAAACTTTAAGAGATGTAGAAAGATAAAAGTCATACAAAGGATGTCCTTGTACCACAATGAAATAGAACTAGAAATAAATAATAGAAAGATAGCTGGAAAATTCACAAATATCTGGAAATTAAACAATGCATTTCTAAATAATCCATTGGTCAAATAACAGATCTCCAGAGAAAATAAAAAATACTTTGAACTAAGTGAAAATGAAAATACAACTTTTCAAAATTTGTGAGAAGCATCAACAGCAGAGACAAAGAGATGACCAACAGGCACATGAAAAAAATGATCAGTGTCACTAATTATTAGGAAACTGCAAATTAAAACCACAATGAGGTATCACTTCACTACTGCCAGAATGGCTGTTATCAAAAGTACAGCAAATCATAGGTGTTGGCAAGGATTTGGAGAAAAAGGAACCCTGTGCACTGTTGGTAGGAATGTAAATTGGTGCATACTCATGGAAAACAATATAGAGGTTTCTCAAAAAAATTAAAAATAGAAGTACCATATGATACATCAATTCCACTTCTGGGTAAATATCAAAGAAAATTAAAACACTAATTCAAAACCTATATGAACCCCTACTATGTTCATTGCATTATTTACACAAGTCAAGATTTGAAAGCAACCTTTGTGTCTGTCAATAGATGACTGGTTAAAGGAGATGTGATATATATACACAATGGAATCTTATGCTGCCATTAAAAAAGAATAAAATCTTGCCATTTGCAACAACATGAATGGACCTACTGGGTATTATGCTTAGTGAAATAAGTCAAACAGAGGAAGACAAATATTATGACTTCACTTACATTTGGAATCCCAAAAATCCCAAATGAATAAACATAACAAAGCAGAAACATACTCATGGAGAATAAACATGTGATTGCAAGAAAGGAGTTCAGTTCAGTTCAGTCTCTCAGTTGTGTCCAACTCTTTGCAACCCCATGGACTGCAGCACCCAGGCCTTTCTCTTCATCACCAACTCCTGGAGTATACCCAAACTCATGTCCATTGAGTTGGTGATGCCATCCAACCATCTCATCCTCTCTCGTCCCCTTCTCCTCCTGCCCTCAATATTTCCCAGCATCAGGGTCTTTTCAAATGAGTCAGCTCTTCACATCAGGTGGCCAAAGTATTGGAGTTTCAGCCTCAGCATCAGTCCTTCCAATGAACACCCAGGACTGATCTCTGTTAGGATGGACTGGTTGGATCTCCTTGCAGTCCAAGGGATGCCTGAGAGCCTTCAACACCACAGTTCAAAAACATCAATTTTTCTGTGCTAAGCTTTCTTTACAGTCTAACTCTCACATCCATACATGACTACTGGAAAAACCATAGCCTTGACTAGATGGGGCTTTGTTGGCAAAGACCTTACTTTGCTGTCTAGATTGGTCATAACTTTCCTTCCAAGGAGTATCTTTTAATTTCATGGCTTCAGTCACCATCTGCAGTGATTTTGGAGCCCCCAAAACTAATGTCTGACATTGTTTCCCCATCTATTTGTCATAAAGTGATGGGACCGGATGCCATGATCTTAGTTTTCTGAATGCTGAGTTTTAAGCCAACTTTTTCACTCTCCTCTTTCACTTTCATCAAGAGGTTGTTTAGTTTCTCTTCACTTTCTGCCATAAGGGTGGTGTCATCTGCATATCTGAGGTTATTGATATTTCTCCCGGCAATCTTGATTTCAGCTTGTGCTTCATCCAGCCCAGCATTTCCCATGATGTACTCTACATATAAGTTAAATAAGCAGGGTGACAATATACAGCCTTGATGCATTCCTTTTCCTATTTGGAACCAGTCTGTTGTTCCATGTCCAGTTCTAACTGTTGCTTCCTGACCTGCATACACATTTCTTAAGAGATAGGTCAGGTGGTCTGGTATTCATATCTCTTTCAGAATTTTCCAGTTTCTAGTGATCCACACAGTCAAAGGTTTGGGCATAGTCAATAAGCAGAAAAGGAGAAGGTGGGGGCAATGACTGAAATAGGTAAGAGAGTTTAGGAAATACAAGCTTTCAGTTACAAAAGAAATGGGTCACAGGGATGAAATGCACAGCATGAGAAATACAGTGATATCATAATATCTTTGTATGGTGACAGTAACTGGACTTATTGTAATGATCATTTTACAGTGTATAAAAATGTTGAGTCACTATGGTGTACATCTGAAGCTAATGTAATATTGTAAGTTAATTATACACCAATAAAAAGTAAAATAAGGTTTAACACTAAAACCATCTTGAAAATGAAAATCATAGCTGGAGGATCACAGATTCCAATCTTAAAGCTTACTACAAAGTTTCAGTAATCAAGACAGTATGGTACTTACATAAGGATGTACATATAGATAAATGAAATAGATTAGAGAGCCCAGCAATAAACCCATGTGTCTATAGTCAACTGATTTTCTACAAGAATGCCAAGCACCTGTTGGCTATTTGTAAGTCTTCTTTGGAAAAATGTCTGTCCATTATTAACTGGATTGTTTGGATTTCTGCTATTGGATTATATGAATTCTTTATATATTTTGGACATTAACCCCTTATCAGACCTATTATTTTCCAATGTATTTAATCCATCTAATTTTTGTGAGTGGTAAAAGATAGTGGTCCTAATTAAGATCTTTCTTTTTTCTTAATATAAGCATTGGTTTCTATAACTTACCACTTAGTACTGCTTTTACTGTGCACCATATATTCTAGTATGCTGTATTTGCATTTCATTTGATTCAAGGTATTTTTCATTTCCCTTTCAGTATTTCCTTAACTCTTGGCTGTTCAGGAGTATATCATTTATTTAATTTCCACATTTTTTGAATTTTCCAGTCTTCTTAAATTTGCTTAGACATGGTTTATGACCTAACATTTGATCTATCCTAGAAAATATTCTGTGTGTACCTTGGAAGAATGTGTCTTCTGTTCTGTTGAATGTGATGTTTTCTATATGTCTGTTAGACATTTGGGCTAAAGTATAATTTAAATCCAAAGATTCATTTTTTATTTTTGGTGTGGAATATTTATCCATTCTTGAAAGTGGTGTATTGAAATTTCCCGCCATTATTGTGTTTTTGTCTATATCGCCCTTCAGATCTGTTGTTCTTTGCACTATATATTTAGATACTCTAATAATGGATGCATAATACATATATTTATTATTGTCAGATCTTTTTATAATTTTTAAATTAGTTTATCTATTTTTGGCTGTGCTGAGTCTTTGTTGCTGTATGCTAGCTTGCTCTAGTTATGGCAAGTGGGAGGTACTCTCTAATTGCAGTGCTCAAGTTTCTCGTTGCAGAGGCATCTCTTGTTGCAGAGCACAGGCTCTAGGGCATACTAGCTTCAGTAGATGCAGCACACAGGCTCAGTAGCTGCGTTCTGCAACTTCACGCTGAAGGCTCTAGGGCAAGAGCTCAACAGTTGTGGTACACAGGGATCTTCGCAGACCAGGGATTGAACTCATGTCTTCTGCTTTCGCAGGTAGATTCTTAACCACTGGACTGCCATGGAAGTGCTGGTACATCTTCTTGCTGAATTAACTCTTTTATCATTATATATGACCTCCTTTGTCTCTTGTTACTGTTTTTGGTCTAAAGTCCATTTTGTCTGATATAAACAAAGCTATTCCTGCTCACGTTTGGCTTTGCTTTCTAGGAATATTTCTTGCCTTGCCTTCATTTTAAGTTTGATGTGTCCTTAAACCTGGAATGAGTCCGTTGTAGGCAGTATATGACCAACTCTAAGTCCATCACCCACTTTATACATTTTGATTGGAGAACTCAATCCATTTACTTTTAGAGTAATTGTTGATAGGTTAGAACTTATCAATGTCATCTTATTAATTTTTTTCTGGATATGTTATAGTTTCCTTGTTCTTTTCTTCATATATTGCTACCTTCCTTTGTAAATTACTGATTTCTCATAGTGGTTGCCTATGCCTTGAATATCTTCTTATCTGTTGTGAATTCACTATTGGTTTGTTTTATTGTTTATGGTTACCATGAAACTTACATGAAACATAACACTGATAATGCTCTATTCTAAGATGTTAACAACTTAACTTAGATCACATATGTTTTTGATGTCACAACTTACTTCTTTTTATATTGTGTGTTCATTATCAGATTATTGCAGTTTTAGTTATTTTTAATACTCTTTTAAGCTTTATATTAAAGTTAAGTTGTTAGTGTTCCACCATGTTATAGAATTCAGTTCAGTTCAGTCGCTCAGTCGTGTCTGATTCTTTGTGACCTCATGAATCACAGCACGCCAGGCCTCCCTGTATATCATCAACTCCCAGAGCCTATCCAAACTCATGCCCATCGAGTCAGTGACTCCATCCAGCCATCTCATCCTCTGTCGTCCCCTTCTCCTGCTCCCAATCCCTTGTAGCATCAGGGTCTTTTCAAATGAGTCAGCTCTTCACATCAGGTAGCCAAAGTATGGGAGCTTCAGCTTCAGCATCAGTCCTTCCAGTGTATACCCAGGACTGATCTCCTTCAGAATGGACTGGTTGGGTCTCCTTGCAGTCCAAGGGACTCTCAAGAGTCTTCTCCAAAAACACAGTTCAAAAGCATCAATTCTTCGGCACTCAGTTGTTGCTGCTGCTGCTGCTAAGTCGCTTCAGTTGTGTCCGACTCTGTGCAACCCCGTGGACGGCAGCCCACCAGGCTCCCCCATCCCTGGGATTCTCTAGGCAAGAACACTGGAGTGGGTTGCCATTTCCTTCTCCAATGCATGAAAGTGAAAAGTGAAAGTGAAGTCGCTCAGTTGTGTCTGACTCTTAGCGACCCCATGGACTAGAGCCCACCAGGCTCTTCTATCCATGGGATTTTCCAGGCGAGAGTACTGGAGTGGGGTGCCATTGCCTTCTCCGTTGGCACTCAGGGTATTCTAAATTTGTCTCTACTTACCTTTACCATTGTGCTTTATATTTTCATAGCATTTATGTTACTAATTGGTGACCTGTCACTTCTGCTTGAAGATCTCCTTTCAGCATTTCTTGTAAGATAGATCTAGTAGTAATGAATTCCCTTAACTTTTGTTTGTCTGAGAAAATCTTTATTGCTCCTTCATTTCTGATGGGCAGCTTTATAGGTAAAGCATTTTTGGTTGGCAGCCTTTTTTCTTTCAGCACTTTGAATATACGATTCCACTTCTTTTGGTTGCAAAATCCGTGCTGAAAAGATCTGCTGATAGCCTTAGGGAGTTCCCTAGGAAGTCTCAAGCTCTTTTTCTTTTGCTGCTTTTAAGTTTCTGTCTTTGTTTTTGATATGTGACAGTTTTATTATGCTGTATCTTGGAAGAGATCTCTTTAAGTTAATTTTGTTTGATGACCCGTGAGCTTCATGATCTTAGATATCCAAATCTCTCCCCAGTTTGAGACGTTCTCAGCCATTATTTCCTTACAAAATCTTTCTGCCATCTTCTCCCTCTCTGTTTCTTCCGGATCTCCAATAATCCACAAATTAGTTATTTAAATGGTATCCCATAAATCTTCACTCTTTTTTATTCTTTTTCTTTATTCTCTTCTGTCTTCTGTCTCACATATTCTTTTTTGTTTGTTTGTTTGCTTGATCTCTGCTGCTACTGATGTTTTCTATTGTATTTCATTCACTGTATTCTTCAGCTCCAGAATTTCTGCTTGATTGTTGTTAATTATTTTTATCTCTGTTGAACTCATTTTGTTTATACATTGTTTTCCTAATTTCATTGACTTTTCTTTCAGTGTTTTCTTATAACCCACTGAGTTTCCTCAAAACAGCTATTTTAAATTATTTAAATTATAGATCTCCCTGTCTTTTGGGTTAGTGACTAGAAGATTATTGTGATTCTGAATGGGACCATGTTTCCTTAATTTTTCATGTTCCTTAAAGTTGTGCATATCTATCTTTGCATATGAAGTAGCAGCTGCTTCCTCCAGTCTTTACCCTCTGCCTTCAGCAAGATACTTTTTTTAACCCTGGTAAGGATTCTGAGGCTTTCTCAGGACTTCTGTGGATACACCTGCTCCATGCTTCTTGCTTCCTCTTATAGCAGAATTCTTAAGCTTATATACTTTCTCTCAATCCTATAACACACTAGGCCAAGTGCTGACATCCTCCTTTTTGTTTTTCCAAAGGTGAAACTAAGTCTTAAATTTGTTATCTCCCACTGAACCTCAGATCCAAATTGGCTTTATGTGCATGCTCATTAGCTGTCTGTCAAAGGTCACTCTCAATACTGCCCTTAGGAATATACAGAGGGTTGAGGTAGAAGTGGGTATGGTTGAGGTTCATGGAATTCTGGGAATGCCTGTGGGCCAGTTAAAGGTATCCATGGGTGTGACATTCCCAGTGGCTCATGCGAGTGCTTTTTGATGGAGTTCACACTGCAATTAATAGGATCTTTGCCCCTTAAGCTCTCCAGTAGTCCTATATGCTATCCTCCTAGATTCTTCCCATCCCAGGCTTGCAGCTCATGATTAAGTACTCTGGATGAGATGAGAGAGAAATGAGCCCCTTTGGCAATGTCCCACACAATTGGGGAAGCTGGGTGCTACTCACAGACTCTCCCTATCACCTACAGGATAAATCATAGGCTAAGGAAGATCATTCCTGGCCCTGAGCTCTGCAACCTTGGGGGAGGGATGATGTGGGTAAAGTCAAGTTGTTCTTTTACCCAGTCCAATGTTTCAAACTCACTTTTTTTTTTTGCTCCAACAATTTCCTAGGACTTCTCTGGAAACCTGGGCTTCCACAAAGTCTTTTGCATCTGTGGGTAATTGTCTAAGACAGTCTTCCAGAGGTTCCCAGACTGAGGAAGAGAAGGACTACAGCTGGTTCGTGAACGCTGCAGGGTCCAAAGCCAGGACCTACGTTTGTATGCCTACTACCTGGAAGGTATGACTCCTCCTGGGTCTCCTGGCGTATAGCACTGTATCCAGAGCTCTCATAAAGAACTTGTGTCTGTGGATAAATGCCAGATTACTGCTGGCAGTAGAAGGAGGGGACAAAAATAAGGGATGTCTTATTCCACTGTGATGCTGACATTGCTCTCCTTGCGCCATCTTTTCTTTTGGTTTTCTTATACTTTTATGATGCTGCTTAGCATACTGCAAAGCCCTCTCTAAAGACAGCTCTGCTGAGAAAAAAAGTAAAAATTTGGACACAGATATTGATATAAGAAAAATTTCTAAAAACACCTTTTCTCTGACAACATTTGGAGAACAGGAGAAAAGAGAAAAGTTAATGAAAAGTGTCCATGCTGGAAACCTTGTGAATGAGGATGAAGAAGATACGGAGACACCAAGGTTAAGTGAATAAGCATTCGTCAGTTCCTCATTCCCAGAACTGCTTAAGGAAAACTGGTCTTGCCTAAAGAAGAAAAGGGATTGCAGAAGAAATGTGATTTCTTAATCTGTAATTTATTTCACATGTTGCGTTTAGCTAGGTCAGTGATTTTCAGTAAACCTGATCTGATGACTGATTTTGCACTAATACAGGGGGGATGAAGTAAATGTATGTGCATGCTCATTAGCTGTCTGTCAAAGGTCACTCTCAATACTGCCCTTAGGAATATACAGAGGGTTGAGGTAGAAGTGGGTATGGTTGAGGTTCATGGAATTCTGGGAATGCCTGTGGGCCAGTTAAAGGTATCCATGGGTGTGACATTCCCAGTGGCTCATGCGAGTGCTTTTTGATGGAGTTCACACTGCAATTAATAGGATCTTTGCCCCTTAAGCTCTCCAGTAGTCCTATATGCTATCCTCCTAGATTCTTCCCATCCCAGGCTTGCAGCTCATGATTAAGTACTCTGGATGAGATGAGAGAGAAATGAGCCCCTTTGGCAATGTCCCACACAATTGGGGAAGCTGGGTGCTCACTCACAGACTCTCCCTATCACCTACAGGATAAATCATAGGCTAAGGAAGATCATTCCTGGCCCTGAGCTCTGCAACCTTGGGGGAGGGATGATGTGGGTAAAGTCAAGTTGTTCTTTTACCCAGTCCAATGTTTCAAACTCACTTTTTTTTTTTGCTCCAACAATTTCCTAGGACTTCTCTGGAAACCTGGGCTTCCACAAAGTCTTTTGCATCTGTGGGTAATTGTCTAAGACAGTCTTCCAGAGGTTCCCAGACTGAGGAAGAGAAGGACTACAGCTGGTTCGTGAACGCTGCAGGGTCCAAAGCCAGGACCTACGTTTGTATGCCTACTACCTGGAAGGTATGACTCCTCCTGGGTCTCCTGGCGTATAGCACTGTATCCAGAGCTCTCATAAAGAACTTGTGTCTGTGGATAAATGCCAGATTACTGCTGGCAGTAGAAGGAGGGGACAAAAATAAGGGATGTCTTATTCCACTGTGATGCTGACATTGCTCTCCTTGCGCCATCTTTTCTTTTGGTTTTCTTATACTTTTATGATGCTGCTTAGCATACTGCAAAGCCCTCTCTAAAGACAGCTCTGCTGAGAAAAAAAGTAAAAATTTGGACACAGATATTGATATAAGAAAAATTTCTAAAAACACCTTTTCTCTGACAACATTTGGAGAACAGGAGAAAAGAGAAAAGTTAATGAAAAGTGTCCATGCTGGAAACCTTGTGAATGAGGATGAAGAAGATACGGAGACACCAAGGTTAAGTGAATAAGCATTCGTCAGTTCCTCATTCCCAGAACTGCTTAAGGAAAACTGGTCTTGCCTAAAGAAGAAAAGGGATTGCAGAAGAAATGTGATTTCTTAATCTGTAATTTATTTCACATGTTGCGTTTAGCTAGGTCAGTGATTTTCAGTAAACCTGATCTGATGACTGATTTTGCACTAATACAGGGGGGATGAAGTAAATGTAATAGCATATCAAAAGCAGAGACATTACTTTGCCAACAAAGGTCTGTCTAGTCAAAGCTGTGGTTTTTCTAGTAGTTATGTATGGATATGAGAATTGGACTGTGAAGAAAGCTGAATGCCAAAGAATTGATGCTTTTGAAGTGTGGTGTTGGAGAAGACTCTTGAGAGTCCCTTGGACTGCAAGGAGATTCAACCAGTCCGTTCTAAAGGAGATCCGTCCTGGGTGTTCTTTGGAAGAAATGATGCTAGCTGAAACTCTAGTACTTTGGCCACCTCATGAGAAGAGTTGACTCATTGGAAAAGACTCTGATGCTGGGAGGGATTGGGGGCAGGAAGAGAAGAGGACGACAGAGGATGACATGGCTGGATGGCATCACTGACTCGATGGACGTGTGAGTTTGAGTGAACTCTGGAAGTTGGTGATGGACAGGGAGGCCTGGTGTGCTGCAATTCATGGAGTCCCAAAGAGTCAGACACGACTGAGCGGCTGAACTGAACTGAACTGAACTGAAGTAGATGTAGAGGGGAATCTATACCCTGATGCAAGAAATAATTTCTTACCAGGTTCCCAGGAAAGATCATCTGTTGCCAATTTAATTTTATCTCAAGCATGATCTTTACCTCAGGAGGCCAGCCTAAGATGAGACTTCTGAAATAAGCAGCGCCCGTTTCTTGTTATTTCTCTGCCCTTCTCTTTTCAGGTCGCCATTGTCCTCAGGTTTCCTTCTGACTATGAGACCACCACACTCAAACATTGCCTCTTGTCCCACACTGTCTTCCCTACCTAAGCTGTCATGTGCGCTTGACACATACTCATTGAAAGCATAATGTGCACAAGTTAGTAAGAAATTCCTGGGGATATAGGAGAACATTCAGGAAAGGGGCTCATATGCTACTTATAGATACTTACAAGGTTCCATGTTCCAATATAATTTACTAATCTATAAATGACACCCTATTGTACCCTCCGAGGAGAATCATCATTTTAAGGGGATCTCCAGAGATCCTCTTAAAACTCATCCTAAAAAGAATGATTTTCATAATACTGGAAATTTTAGTAGGCAACAGGCTCCTATGCTGGGGCCATGAAGTTTATTTCAAACAACACAAGGAAGAGAATTTTGTACACCAAGTCAGACTGTCAAGTGATCTCCACAAAATATGTAAAATTCTTGATAAAAATGTACTGACTAGCTAAATAGAAAGATAATAAGATAAACAGAGAGATAGATAATAAATGAATGCACAGATAGTCTGGATAGTTTGCTGAAATAACTTAGATGACATCTTGTCACACATTGATATAGAGAATTATATTGTTAAACAGATATTAGAGAACTGGCAAGGTAAACAGGGAACACTGAAGATATGATGGAAATGGATATTAAAGAAAGTGGCTATCACAGCTGGGACTGGGGAAATTAAGAAACAAGTTAGGAAAATAAATCTTAGAAGCTTGAAGGAGGAGCCTTTTGGGGCTACAACTCAGACTTCTGAGGAGGGATGCTGCTGTACAGTGACTGGGGCTCCAGGTGTTTGAATGAGGGACTCCAGAGCTGGACTGAGACCTTTGAGGAAGGAACATGAGCTAGTTGGGGCTGGTGTCTCTGGAGAAGTGCAATGGAGCTGGTTCCAGAAGTGCTGGGAAAATTGCAAGCTAGAATCAGCTCTGGCTAACAGAAGGCATGACACTCAAGGTGAAGCGTCTTCACTGGGGTGATGGGAGAGGGATGAGAAGCAGACAGGAAGCAGTCAGATTCTTCCCTTCACTCCAACCTTCCAGTCTCCCTCCAGCATCTGTATTAAGGGAGCCTAACAGAGTCCAAATGGCAAAGAAGGAGGTAATGGGGTTGCAGAATTCTGTCCCCACCTTTATAGAGGCAAACACAGGATGGATTTGAAGCTGAGGGACAGTAGCTTAATAACAAACATATATCTCATCTTAATTTTAGTGTTTTTCACAAAGCTTTAGTTTTTCAGAAATTATATTTTAAGAAGTTGCTTCTGGCTTATGTAACATTCAGTCTATCAGTCATTATCTTTCCATATGAAAATTAAACCTTCATTTATTGAAAAATATATCCAGTTATTAGGAGATGTTATTCCCTCTTAAGCAAAGTAAATATCATGTCCAGGGAGTTGCAACTTCATCACAAGTTTTGAAAGAGACCTTTTTTTCCCATAAGGACATGATCAAGGATTTGAATTGCATAATAAGAATATGGAGATTTCTCAAAAATAGACAAATCAAAGCACTAGAATATATCAAAGTGAAATTTCCAAAAAAAAAAAAAAGACTGCCAAAGACTTTTGAGGGCTCCTGTATACATCCTCCATGATCTTCTGGGTATATCTATATGAGAGCAAGCAAAACACTGCTTCAACAATGTAAATAACAGCATCAGTAGAAACTTACTGAGAGGTTACCACTTGCCAAGTATTATTCTAAATACTTAGCACAGCTTAACGTATTCAATTCTTACAATGACTTAGAAAACCTCCCTATTTTACAGACTAATTGACTTGCCCAGGATTACACAGCTAGTTAGTGGCACAGCCAAGATGCAAACCCTGCAATCTGATTCTAGGAATCATATGTTTAACTTCTATTCCATCACTCCTCCTATGAAGGAGCAATACTAAATTAACTAATTTAGTGAAAGAAACATATTCAACCTCTCTTTCAGTCATACATCACCTAATTAATGGACACAGAGACATGAGCTTGGACTCAGAAGTCTGTAGTGGATTCTGTGCAGTAGTCTGGTGCCACCATCTGGTTTCTATAGTAACACCAAGCACAGAAACATCCAGCACAAACCTAAAGTGTGGGTAGAGATACTCACAAGTCATAGCATTACATAGAGACAACAAAACTTGCACAAAAAAAGAAACTACAAATCATTATTTCTAAAACAATGTGCAGAGT
Source organism: Madoqua kirkii (assembly GCA_006408675.1). Lineage (NCBI taxonomy): Eukaryota > Metazoa > Chordata > Mammalia > Artiodactyla > Bovidae > Madoqua > Madoqua kirkii. The sequence goes on from SJYC01102862.1 coordinate 55,132, forward strand.
AAAAGAAATCAAATTCAAGACAGTACCTGTTGTGTGATCCCTATATGAAACATTAGAGAGGCTGATCTAATCTATACAGACAGCATATCAGTGATTGCCCGGGCCTGGAATTATTGATTGAGAAGGGATACAAGGGAATATTTTGAGGTGATGAAATGTTCTATATCTTGATCATCATGGTGGTTACATGAGTACAAATCATTTGTCAAAACTCATGGAATTATATACTTGTATGTAAATTATACCTCAGTAAACTTGATAAGAAAACATTATTGTACATTATTTCCATAGAAGGGATTTTTTTCATCCAAAAAATATTTATTGAGTGCCTACTGTGTTCCAGCTCTCTTCTGTAAGTTTTATATCATCAGTGAACAAAACAGGTAAAGATCCCTGCCCCCATGGATCTTATATTCTAGCAAGTGGAAAGAAAAATAAACAACAAATAGGGAAAAATTAGAATATTATAAGACTAAATGGTTCAAAGCAGCATTTGACAATACTAGCTCCAAAGAAAATTGTTGATTCTTGACCTTCAGTAAAATATCTAATTCATTGACTCAATAAATATTTAATAAACGACCTATCATGTGTTAGGCATTTCTAATAGCAACCACAGTAACAAAAATATGTTTGACATAATCCTTACTCATAAAGAGTCTCCACAGAATTAAATATGGAAAGGCAGTTTTGAACCTCAGTGTAGTAAAGACTGTGATAGATGTAAGCACAGGGTTCTTTAAGACCTGTAACCGAGTCTTAGGCGAGAGAAGACTTCATAGAGGAAATAATGCTTCATCTAGAGCTACAGTGAATAGAAGTTATGGGCAAAACAGAAGGAAGAAACATCAAGGAGTGGAACAGTGTATGCAGAGACTCACTGGAGAAGAAGATCGTGGCTTGTTATGGAAACGGAAAGGGAATCAGTATGATTGCAGCAAGAGGGTGAAACCTTCTCGAAAACCTTCCAAGAATCTTGGAAGACCTGTAGAATAGGTTCAATGTTTTCCTGGAAGCTGAGAGAAAATCTGACGCATTTTAAGCAGAAAAAAGACATAAAAAGATTTATTTTTTTTTCAAAGTAAGCTTTTTTTAATACACACAAGCATTGGCATACAGTCCCACCACCTCAGACAAGCCCTAATAATATACTGATACTAATGGTTAAAAGTGATACAGCCATGGTTTAAAGCCTTTTTAAACACTCAAACTATATAGGTTGATATAAAGTGAAAAATCATAGATCATCAACAGAGTTCAGTTCAGTCCAGCCGCTCTAGGCGTGTCCAATTCTTTGTGAGCCCATAGACTGCAGCACGCCAGTCTTCCCTGTGCATTACCAACTCCTGGAGCTTACTCAACTTCATGTCCATGAAGTCGGTGATGCCATCCAACCATCTCATCCTCTGTCATCACTTTATCCTCCTGCTTTCAATCTTTCCCAGCATCAGGGTCTTTTCCAGTGAGTCAGTTCTTCACATCAGGTGGCCAAAGGATCTGAGTTTCAGCTTCAGCATTAGTCCTTCCAATGAATATTCAGGACTGATTTCCTTTAGGATTGACTGGTTCAATATCGTTGCAGTTCAAGGGACTGTCAAGAATCTTCTCCAATGCCACAGTTCAAAAACATCGATTCTTCAGCACTCAGCTTTCTTTATAGTCCAACTCTCACATCCATACATGACTACTGGAAAACCCATAGCTTTGACTAGATAGACCTTTGTTGGCAAAGTAATGTCTCTGCTTTTAAATATGCTGTCTAGGTTGGTCATAGCTTTTCTTCCAAGGAGCAAGTATCTTTTAATTTCATGGCTGCATCTGCAGTGATTTTAGAGACCAAGAAAATAAAGTCTGTCACTGTTTCCATTGTTTCCCCATCTATTTGCCACCAAGCTATGGGACCAGATACCATGATCTTCGTTTTCTGAATGTTGAGTTTTAAGCCAACTTTTTCACTCTCCTCTTTCACTTTCATCAAGAGGCTCTTAGTTCTTCACTTTCTGCCATAAGGGTAGTGTCATCTGCATACCTGAGGTTATTGATATTTCTCCCAGCAATCCTGTTTCTAGCTTGTGCTTCATCCAGCCCAGTATTTCATGTGATGTACTCTGCATATAAGTTAAATAAGCAGGGTGACAATATACAGTCTTGACATACTCCTTTCCCAATTTGGAAGCAGTCTGTTTTTCCATGTCCATTTCTAATTGTTGCTTCTTGGGCTGCATATAGATTTCTCAGGAGGCAGGTCAGGTGGTCTGGTATTCCCATCTATTTAAGAATCTTCAACAGTTTGTTGTGATCCACACAAAGACTTTAGTGTCGTCAATAAAGCAGAAGTAGATGTTTTTCTGGAACTCTCTTGCTTTTATGATGATCCAGTGGATGTTGGCAACTTGATCTCTGGTTCCTCTGCCTTTCCTAAATCCAGATTGAACATCTGGAAGTTCTCAGTTCATGTACTGTTGAAGCCTGGCTTGGAGAATTTTGAACATTACTTTGTTAGCTTGTGAGATGAGTGCAATTGTGCAGTAGTTTGAACATTCTTTGACATTGCCTTTCTTTGGGACTGGAGTGGAAACTGACCTTTTCCAGTCCTGTGGCCACTGCTGAGGATCCCAAATTTGCTGGCATGTTGAGAGCAGCACTTTACAGAATCATCTTTTTGGATTTGAAATAGCACAGCTGGAATTCCATCACCTCCACTAGCTTTGTTTGTAGTGATGCTTCCTAAGGCCCACTTGACTTTGCATTCCAGGATGTCCGGTTCTAGGTTAGTGCTCACACCATCATGGTTATCTGGGTTATAAAAATCTTTTTTGTATAGTTCTTCTGTGTATTCTTGCCACCTCTTCTTAATATCTTGTGCTTCTGTTAGGTCCATATCATTTCTGTCCTTTTTTGTACTCATCTTTGCATAAAATGTTCCCTTGGCATCTCTAATTTTTGTGAAGAGATCTCTAGTCTTTCCCATTCTGTTGTTTTCCTCTATTTCTTTGCACTGAACACTGAGAAAGGCTTTCTTATCTCTCTTTGCTATTCTTTGGAACTCTGCATTCAGACGGATATATGTTTCCTTTTCTTCTTTGCCTTTAGCTTCTCTTCTTTTCTCGGCTATTCGTAAGGCATCCTCAGACAACCATTTTGTCTTTTTGCATTTCTTTTTCTTGGGGATGGTCTTGATCCCTGCCTGTTGTACAATGTCACGAACCTCTGTCCATAGTTCTTCAAGCAGTCTGTCTATCAGATCTAATCCCTTGAATATATTTGTCATTTCCACTGTATAATCATAAGGGATTTGATTTAGGTCATACCTGAACGGTATAGTGGTTTTCCCTACTTTCTTCAATTTAGATTAAGACAACTTGAGATATATCAACCCAGCGATAAAGTGTTTGGCTTTAGATTCAAACAAATTAACTGTAAAAGAACAATTATAATATATCTGGGGGAAACTGAGCCCTGGAATTTCAAATCTGATGATGTTAAAGCAGTAGTAATTTTTAATGTGATGTATAGCAATTATGTTATTTAAAAAGAGCCTTTATATCTAAAAGCAGTGCTATTCAAGATTGAGTTTTAAGCCAACTTTTTCACTCTCCTCTTTCACTTTCATCAAGAGGCTCTTAGTTCTTCACTTTCTGCCATAAGGGTAGTGTCATCTGCATACCTGAGGTTATTGATATTTCTCCCAGCAATCCTGTTTCTAGCTTGTGCTTCATCCAGCCCAGTATTTCATGTGATGTACTCTGCATATAAGTTAAATAAGCAGGGTGACAATATACAGTCTTGACATACTCCTTTCCCAATTTGGAAGCAGTCTGTTTTTCCATGTCCATTTCTAATTGTTGCTTCTTGGGCTGCATATAGATTTCTCAGGAGGCAGGTCAGGTGGTCTGGTATTCCCATCTATTTAAGAATCTTCAACAGTTTGTTGTGATCCACACAAAGACTTTAGTGTCGTCAATAAAGCAGAAGTAGATGTTTTTCTGGAACTCTCTTGCTTTTATGATGATCCAGTGGATGTTGGCAACTTGATCTCTGGTTCCTCTGCCTTTCCTAAATCCAGATTGAACATCTGGAAGTTCTCAGTTCATGTACTGTTGAAGCCTGGCTTGGAGAATTTTGAACATTACTTTGTTAGCTTGTGAGATGAGTGCAATTGTGCAGTAGTTTGAACATTCTTTGACATTGCCTTTCTTTGGGACTGGAGTGGAAACTGACCTTTTCCAGTCCTGTGGCCACTGCTGAGGATCCCAAATTTGCTGGCATGTTGAGAGCAGCACTTTACAGAATCATCTTTTTGGATTTGAAATAGCACAGCTGGAATTCCATCACCTCCACTAGCTTTGTTTGTAGTGATGCTTCCTAAGGCCCACTTGACTTTGCATTCCAGGATGTCCGGTTCTAGGTTAGTGCTCACACCATCATGGTTATCTGGGTTATAAAAATCTTTTTTGTATAGTTCTTCTGTGTATTCTTGCCACCTCTTCTTAATATCTTGTGCTTCTGTTAGGTCCATATCATTTCTGTCCTTTTTTGTACTCATCTTTGCATAAAATGTTCCCTTGGCATCTCTAATTTTTGTGAAGAGATCTCTAGTCTTTCCCATTCTGTTGTTTTCCTCTATTTCTTTGCACTGAACACTGAGAAAGGCTTTCTTATCTCTCTTTGCTATTCTTTGGAACTCTGCATTCAGACGGATATATGTTTCCTTTTCTTCTTTGCCTTTAGCTTCTCTTCTTTTCTCGGCTATTCGTAAGGCATCCTCAGACAACCATTTTGTCTTTTTGCATTTCTTTTTCTTGGGGATGGTCTTGATCCCTGCCTGTTGTACAATGTCACGAACCTCTGTCCATAGTTCTTCAAGCAGTCTGTCTATCAGATCTAATCCCTTGAATATATTTGTCATTTCCACTGTATAATCATAAGGGATTTGATTTAGGTCATACCTGAACGGTATAGTGGTTTTCCCTACTTTCTTCAATTTAGATTAAGACAACTTGAGATATATCAACCCAGCGATAAAGTGTTTGGCTTTAGATTCAAACAAATTAACTGTAAAAGAACAATTATAATATATCTGGGGGAAACTGAGCCCTGGAATTTCAAATCTGATGATGTTAAAGCAGTAGTAATTTTTAATGTGATGTATAGCAATTATGTTATTTAAAAAGAGCCTTTATATCTAAAAGCAGTGCTATTCAAGATGGTAACCATCAGTTACATGTAGCTATTTAAATTTAGATTTAGGTCAATTAAAATTTTAAAGTTAAAATGTTTAGTTTCTCAGGCACATCAGCCACATTTCAATGCTTGGTAGCCATGTATGATTAGCTATGTATTGGACAGTACATGTGTAGAATATTTCTATCATTGTAGACAGTTCTATTGGACAGCTCTGTCTTAGCCACAAATACTGAATTATTTACTGTTTAAATAATATAATGTCTGGAACTTGCTTTAAAATAATCCATTGTAGATAAAAGTAGAGTAGGTAGGAATATAAACAAGTTGAACTGATCATTATTGAAGCTGGATCATGGGGAAGGAAGAAATGATCTATTCTCCCTACATATATATATGTTTGAAATTTTCCATAGTAGAAAATTAATAAAGTCTCCATACTTCTGCCTTTACCACTCCAGCCCTTAGTACTTTTCATAAGTAGCCATTTTATTTAGAATAGTTAGAAAAATAATAAAAATAATCTATACACACATATGACAACATTTTTTATACTTTATAATTAGTTTGCCTAAAAGGATGATGTCATAGGTACTGTTCAGTAGTTTGCATTTTTATTAAACAAAATATTCTAAAAAACTTTGTATTTAGCACATACAAATCTGCTTTATTCTTTCTAAAGGCTATTCAATAATACACTGTATAGGCATATCATAGTCTATTACAATGTATTTAAGTAGTCATCCATGGTCTAATGGGCTTCCCAGGTGGTACTACTAGGAAAGAACTCATCTGCCAATGCAGAGACATAAGGGACATGGGTTTGATCCCTTGGTTGGGAAGGGTCCCTGGAGGATGGCATGGCAACTCACTCCAGTATTCTTGATTGGAGAATCCCATGGACAGAGGAGCCTAGCAGGCTACAGTCCGTAGGGTTTCAAGGAGTCAGACACAACTGAAGTGACTTAGCACACATGCACACACTTCATGGACAAATACAGGCTACAGAATGGATTGGCTTGGTGGAGGTGAGGGTTGAAGCACTAGAGTAGGTGGGGAGGACCTGTAAGTGACTTACCTGAGAGAAATGGATTAGAATAAGGTAAATTCGGTGGGATAGAAAGAAGAGTTTAGATTAAAAAAATATTTACGAAGCATAATTAAGAGAACTTGGTGATTTCTTGAATATATGAGGAAGTAGGAGAGGTCAGGGAGGACCCCAAGGTTTTTGACCTGGACAAGTGGTAATAACAGTCTTTAAAGAAAGAAATTAAATCACTCTCAAAGGAAGGAAAAGCTAATGAGCTTTGCTTTAGACATGTTCAGATTCAGATGTCTGTAAGTCTTCACAGTTGCCTATATGCATCCTAAGGTCAGGAGAAGGTGGAGTGAAGCAGAGGTCTTCAGCATTTACTTGGTGATGCAAGCCAGCCTCTCTGAGATACAGTTCCCTTCTTAAAAGGTATGATAATGCTCCTCTCTCAACCTCCAGCACATGTACACACAGAGAGCAGAACCATTCTGTAACCAACACTATGATTTACTGTTGTATGATGTGCCAGTGCTCACATGTGCATTATTTATGAACAGAGTGACAAGATTTGTGTTTTAGAAAGGTTACATGAAGGATGACTGAAACTTTGGAAGGTATAAATTATTATTCTAGTCATCTACGTGAGTAAGAATGAAAGCTTGATCTAAGCATGGCAGTAGACTTAGAAATGCTGCTGCTACTGCTGCTAAGTCGCTTCAGTTGTGTCTCACTCTATGCGACCCCAGAGACGGCAGCCCACCAGGCTCCCCGGTCCCTGGGATTCTCCAGGCAAGAACAATGGCATGGGTTGCCATTTCCTTCTCCAATGCATGGAAGTGAAAAGTGAAAGTGAAGAAGTGAGGAAACAGATTTGGGAGATAGTTATGCTAATTTCTCTTCCAAGTTGCAAGGCACATCGGCTCACTCAGATGATCTCAGATAATAGATTGGAAAGATGGATGAGGAAATAAGAAATATGAAGCTCAGTATTTTCAGCAGGTTTTATAGAGAAATAAATCATTATCAGGACATGATACAACTCACTCATGCAATTTGATATTCTCCAGGCAAGAATAATGGCATGGGTTGCCATTCCTTCTCCAATGCATGGAAGTGAAAAGTGAAAGTGAAGAAGTGAGGAAACAGATTTGGGAGATAGTTATGCTAATTTCTCTTCCAAGTTGCAAGGCACATCGGCTCACTCAGATGATCTCAGATAATAGATTGGAAAGATGGATGAGGAAATAAGAAATATGAAGCTCAGTATTTTCAGCAGGTTTTATAGAGAAATAAATCATTATCAGGACATGATACAACTCACTCATGCAATTTGATATTATTTCAATTGACTCATAGTTTCGATTCACTTATGATTTCCCTGCCTCCTGGTTTTGGCATTTTACAGTTTTCTCCATGTCACTGTTTCTGTGTTTCTCAACCACTTGTGTCCTTCTGTATATGTCTTGCATTCAAATTCTCTAGAGAGAATCTGATTGGTTAAATAAATTGCTAGCCAATATAGTATCACCTTTTGAAGAAATCTTTTATGCCTCCTCATGGATGGCCTCTGAGCAGATTCCATTCCTTGTTCAGTGAAATGTTACGTATATCAGTACAAATATAGAGGATACGTAATCTATTGATGTTCAGAAGAAATGTTTAATGTGTTTAGGATGTTGCCTGGGAAGGCTGGTGGTGTCTTAAAGCCTAAGAAGCTTCACAGAAAGTGATGAATTTCTCAGTCTCTTTCTCAATCTTGCAGTCTTGGGTTTATCTCTCAAGGTAAAATCCAATTAAATAGGCCCACTGAGTCTGACGTACAAACCTGAATGCTAATTTATCAACTTACAATGAGAAATTTTAAATTGTGGGGACTTAAATTACTAAGTCTATGTAACATATATTTTCTCCTGGTGGGAAGACTCATAGCTTCATTCCATACAGGAAGAAAGGGAAAGACAAAGGGCACAATGTGCATACCTATACCCCTACGTTCTTTTTTTTTTTTTTTCAAGTTTTTTTCTTACATTGCTTTCTTTTTAAATTATTTATTTGTTAATGGCTCAGCTGATCTTCACTGCTTGTGCGAGGGCTTTCTCTGGCTGTGGGGCATGGTTTCTCCTGCGTTGGCTTCTGTGGTTGCAGAGCATGGGCTCTAGAGCACCCAGGCTCCAGTAGTCATGGCCCACAGGCTCAGTAGTTGCGGTTCACAGGCTCTAGAGTGCTGTCTCGTTGGTTGTGGCACCCAGGCTTAGTTGCTCTGTGGCATGTGGAATATTCTCAGACCAGGGATTGAACCCATGTCCCTTCCACTGGCAGCAGGATTCTCAACCACTGGACCACCAGGGAAGTCCTACCCTAACTTTCTTAAGAGAAGTTTTAAGGAAGCCTCATCCAACAACTTCTGCTTCTATTGCACCAACCAGAACCATGTTGCATGACCTATTTATCTACAAGGTCAGCTAAGAAATATGGATTTTTGCTGGACGGATTGCCACCCTCAAATAAAGCAGAATTCTGCTTGGAAGTAGGAGATAATTAACGTTAAGTAGGCAAGCAACCGTCACTCTCTTCATAAAAAGTAGAAAACACAATACCCAGGAACTATGCAGTCTATAAAGGAGAAAAATAGGAACTGTCCATATTGACAGTGAAAGGAACACTAAACAAATAAAAACAAAGACAGATATTACTACAGGAAACATAACAGATTTATGAGTCACAAAATGCTATAGGGACATTCTGAAAATAAAGCAGTAATAGCATAATTTTTGAATCTCTCTTAATCCCCACATAGAACAGAGCAGGTAAATAGTGAACAAAAACCTCTTAGACAACACTTATAGAAAACTAGGTGACAAGTTATTCCCATGAACCTGAAATGCACATAGCTATAAAATTCCTAAAAGAAAACATGGGAGAAAATCTTTTCAATCTTTGGGATAGATAAAGGTTTTTCAGATGGGTCACAAAAGGCACAAACCATAAAAGAAACCACTATGAGGATTTTAATTCCTGTGCAGAAATTGTATCTTCTATTTGAACTTTCTGTCTGCATCTAATAAATGTTTAGATCTAGCTGGAATTCCGGAGAAGGCAATGGCAACCCACTCCAGTACTCTTGCCTGGAGAATCCCATGGACAGAGGAGCCTGGTTGGCTGCAGTCCATGAGGTCGCTAAGAGTCGGACACGACTGAGTGACTTCACTTTCACTTTTTACTGTCAGGCACTGGAGAAGGAAATGGCAACCCACTCCAGTGTTCTTGCCTGGAGAATCCCAGGGATGGGGGACCTGGTGGGCTGCCATCTCTGGGGTCGCACAGAATCAGACACGACTGAAGTGATTTAGCAGCAGCTGGAATTCAGTGCATGTTAAATGTGATGTCTGTGGTTCAAATGGTTAAGAGCATTGATGAGGGTTAAAGAGGAGAGTGAAAAAGCTGGCTTCAAACTCAACATTCAAAAAACCAAATATGGAATCTCCTACAATTCAGGAGACCAGGGTTCAATCCCTGGGTCAGGAAGATCCTCTGGAGAAGGGCAATGGCAATCCACTCCAGTATTCTTGCCTGGAGAATGCCATGGACAGAGAAGCCTGGTGGGATACAGTTCATGGGGTTGCAAAGAGTCAGACACAACTGAGTGACAAACAGACACACATACTACATACAAAAATCCAGAACAGAGCTAATGGGAAAAATAAAACCCAGAGACATTCTGTGTACGTTCTATAATATTGTGTACAATAAATGTTTAGGGAAATTGTTGGCCAATAGATCCTTAAAACCCTGTGGTTTTGTGTTACATACTATTTTAAAACAGCAAAATCCAATCAGATTTTATATATTAAATCACATAAAGATATTAGATCCTGATGTCTTAGTTAATGGATTTGCATTTTATCTGCTAAGAATTTGAAACTGTCTTGAAAGACTAAGACTATTGTGATTTTCTGTGACCACATCACAACTTTATTTCTCATTTCCCTGAAGTAAGTTGTATGCCTGTTCAAGGAGCCTGCCTTAGTCTCCCCGTTCTTAAAGCAATAGCACCACCCTGTGGTAAAATTAAAATGTTCAGTTACTAGGTCCTGTCCAACTCTTTGCGACTCCCATGAATTGCAGCACTCCAGGCTCCTCTGTCCTTCACTATCTCCTGGTGTTTGCTCAAATTCATGTCAGCTGAGTCGGTAATGCTATCTAACCATCTCAACCTCTGCCGCCCCCTTCTCCTTTTGCTTTCAATCTTTCCCAGCATGGGGATCTTTTCCAAAGAGGCGACTTCGCATAAGGTGGCCAGTGTTTTGGAATTTCAGCTTCAGCATTAGTCCTTCCAGTGAATATTCAGGACTGATTTCCTTTAGGGTTGAGTGGTTTGATCTTGCCATCCAAGGAACTCTCAAGAGTCTTCTCCCACACAATTCAAAAGTGTCAATTCTTTGGTGCTCAACCTTCTTTATGGTCCAACTCTCACATCCATACATGGCTACTGGAAAAACCACAGTTTTGATTAGATGGATCTTTGTTGGCAAAGTGATATATCTGCTTTGTAAAATGATGTCTAAGTTTGTCATAATTTTCCTCCCAAGGAGCAAGTGTCTTTTAATTTCATGGTTGCAGTCACTGTCCGCAATGATTTTGGAGCCCAAGAAAATAAAATCTATCACTACTTCCACTTTTTCCCTTCCATTTGCCATGAAGGGATGGGACCAGATGCCATAATCTTCGTTTTTAGAATGTTGAGTTTTGAGCCAGCTTTTTCAGTTTCCTCTTTTACCCTCATCAAGGAGCTCTTTAGTTCCTCTTCACTTTATGCCATTAGAGTGGTTTTGTCTGGATATCTGAGGTTGTTGAAACTTCTCCTGGCAATCTCGATTCTAGCTTGTGATTCATCCAGCTTGGCATTTCGAGTTATGTTCTCTGCATGTAAGTTAAATAAACAGATTATTCTATTATTCTAAACAATAAGATTATTCTGTCATTTTTGAGACTGCACCAAGTACTGCATCTTGGACTCTTTTGTTGACCATTTCTTCTAGGGAATACTTATTCACAGTAGTAGATATAATGGTCATCTGAATTAAATTCTTCCATTCTTGTCCATTTTAGTTCACTGATTCCTAAGATGTTGATGTTCACTCTTGGCATCTCCTGCTTGACCACATCCAATTCACCTTGATTCATGGACCTAACATACCAGGTTGCTATGCAGTATCATTCTTTACAGCACTGGACTTTACTTTCACCACCAGACACATCCACTGAGCAGTTGTTCCCACTTTGACCCAACTGCTTCATCTTCACTGGAGCTATTAGTAATTGCTCTCTGCTCTTCCCCAGTAACATATTGAACACCTTCCAACCTGGAGAGCTCATCTTCTGATGTCATATCTTTTTTTGCCTTTCATGCTGTCCGTGGAGTTCCTTAGGCAAGAATACTGTAGTAGGTTGCCATTTCCTTCACCAGTAGACTACGTTTTGTCAGAACTCTTTACTATGACCTGACTGTCTTGAGTCACCTTGCACAGCATGACTCATAGCTTCATTGAGTCTTGCAAGCCTTCCTCACGTAAGTACAGCTGTTCTTTGTGTGTGTGTCTTTGTCAATTTATTTTTTAAATTTATTTATTTGTGTGTGTATGTGAAGTGTGAACTTCCAGATGTTCAAGCTGGTTTTAGAAAAGGTAGAGGAACCAGAGATCAAATTGCCAACATCTGCTGGATCATCAAAAAAGCAAGAGAGTTCCAGAAAAACATCTACTTCTGCTTTATTGACTATGCCAAAGCCTTTGACTGTGTGGGTCACAATAAACTGTGGAAAATTCTGAAAGAGATGGGAATACCCGACCACCTGACCTACCTCTTGAGAAACCTATATGCAGGTCAGGAAGCAACAGTTAGAACTGGACCTGGAACAACAGACTGGTTCCAAATAGGAAAAGGAATACATCAAGGCTGTATATTGTCACCCTGCTTCCTTAACTTATATACAGAGTACATCATGAGAAATGCTGGGCTGGAAGAAGCACAAGCTGGAATCAAGATTGCCAGGAGAAATATCAATAACCTCAGATATGCAGATGACACCACCTTTATGGCAGAAAGTGAAGAGGAACTAAAAAGCCTCTTGATGAAAGTGAAAGTGGAGAGTGAAAAAGTTGGCTTAAAGCTCAACATTCAGAAAACGAAGATCATGGCATATGGTCCCATCACTTCATGGGAAATAGATGGGGAAACAGTGGAAACAGTGTCAGACTTTATTTTGGGGGGCTCCAAAATCACTGCAGATGGTGACTGCAGCCATGAAATTAAAGATGCTTACTCCTTGGAAGAAAAGTTATGACCAACCTAGATAGCATATTCAAAAGCAGAGACATTACTTTGCCCACAAAGGTCCATCTAGTCAAGGCTATGGTTTTTCCTGTGGTCATGTATGGATGTGAGAGTTGGACTGTGAAGAAAGCTGAGCGCTGAAGAGTTGATGCTGCTGAAGTGTGGTGTTGGAGAAAACTCTTGAGAGTCCCTTGGACTGCAAGGAGATCCAACCAGTCCATTCTGAAGGAGATCAGCCCTGGGATTTCTTTGGAGGGAGTGATGCTGAAGCTCAAACTCTAGTACTTTGGCCACCTCATGCAAAGAGTTGATTCACTGGAAAAGACTCTGATGCTGGGAGGGATTGGGGGCAGGAAGAGAAGGGGACAACCAAGGATGAGATGGCTGGATGGCATCACTGACTGGATGGATGTGGGTCTGAGTCAACTCCGGGAGTTGGTGATGGACAAGGAGGCCTGGTGTGCTGTGATTCATGGGGTCGCAAAGAGTCGGACACTACTGAGCGACTGAACTGAACTGAACTGAACTGAAGTGTGAAAGTCTCTCAGTCGTGTCTGACTCTTTGTGACCCCATGGACTCTAGTGTGCTCCGTTCCTCTGTCCATGGAACTCTCCAGGCAAGAATACTGGAGTGGATTGCCATTTCCTTCTCTAAGGGAACTTCCCAACCCAGGAATCAAATGAGGGTCTTCTGCATTACTGGCAGATCCTTTACCATCGGAGTCACCAAGGAGTTGTTTTAAATATAGTGTTGGATTCTGCCATACATCAACATGAGTCAGCATAGGTATACTTACGTCCCCTCCTTATTGAACCTCCTTCCCACCTCCCACCCCATTTCACTCTAGATTGTCACAGAGCACTAGTTTGAACTCCCTGCCTCACACAGCAAATTCCCATTGGCTATTTTACATATGGCAATATATATGTTTTAATGCTACTCTCTCAATTCGTCCTACACTCTCCTTCCACCTCTATGTCCACAAGTCTCTTCTCTGTGTCTGTGCCTCTATTGGTGTCCTGCAGATAGGCTCATCAGATCGTTTTTCTAGATTCCATATATGTGCATTAATATTTGTTAACGATATTTTTCTCTTTCTGACCTGCTTCATTCTATACAACAGGCTGTAAGTTCATCCACCTCATTCAAACTGACTTAAATTCATTCCTTTGTATGGCTGAGTAATATTCCATTGAATGTATGTACCACAACTTTTTAAGCCATTCATCTGTTGGTGAACATCTACATTGCTTCCATGTCCTAGCTATTTTAAATAGTGCTCCAATGAACATTGGGATACATGTGTCTTTTAGAATTGTGGTTTTCTCAGGTGGGATTGCTGGGTCATATGGTAGTTTTATTCCTAGTTGGGTTTTTTGTTTGTTTGTTTGTTTTAAGAAATCTCTGTATTGTTCTCCATAGTGGCTGTATCCATTTACATTCCCACCAACAGTGCAAGAGGGCTCCCTTTTCTCCACATTCTCTCCAGCATTTATTGTTTGTAGATTTTTTGATGGCGGCCTTCCTGACTAGAGTGGGGTGAGACTTCATTGTACTTTTGATTTGCATTTCTCTAATAATTAGTGATGTTGAGCATCTTTTCATGTACCTATTGGCCATCTGTATGTCTTCTTTGGAGAAATGTCTGTTTAGGTCTTCTGCTCAGTTTTTTATTAGGTTGATTGTTTTTCTGATGTTAACTGTATGAGCTGCTTGTATATTTTGGAGATTAATCCTTTGTCAGTTGCTTCATTTGCAATTATTTTCTCCTAGTCTGAGTGTTGTCTTTTCATCCTGTTTGTGGTTTGCTTTGCTGTGCAAAAGCATTTATGTTTAATTAGTTCCATTTGTTTATTTTTGCTTTTATTTCCATTATTGTAGGCAATGGGTCATAGAAGATCTTGCTATTATTTATGTCTAAGAGTGTTCTGCTCATGTTTTCTTCTAAGAGTTTTATACTTTCTGGTCTTACATTTAGGTCTTTAATCCATTTTGAGTTTCTCTTTGTGAATGGTGTTAAGAAGTATTCTAATTTCATTCTTTTACACATATTTACAGCTGTTCTTAACATGACAAATAACTCTTCAGCACTTTGAAGAAGCTTTGGATGCCTTCTCAGACTAATATTTGTAAATACATAAAATACAGTACCTAGAATTACAAACAAAACTACTCTCTGTTCGTAATTCTAGGTACTGTAATACTGTTGTATTTTTATACAAGAAGCCAGAATAGGAGACTCAGTTCAGTTCAGTCGCTCAGTCATGTCCAACTCTTTGCGACCCCGTGAATTGCAGCACGCCAGGCCTCCTTGTCCATCACCAACTCACAGAGTCCACCCAAACCCACGTCCATCAAGTTGGTGATGCCATCCAGCCATCTCATCCTCTCCTTCTCCTCCTGCCCCCAATCCCTCCCAGCATCAGAGTCTTTGGCATGAGGTGGCCAAAGTACTGGAGTTTCAGCTTTAGCATCATTCCCTCCAAAGAAATCCCAGGGCTGATCTCCTTTAGGATGGACTGGTTGGATCTCCTTGCAGTCCATGGGACTCTCAAGAGTCTTCTCCAACACCACACTTCAGCAGCATAAACTCTTCGGCGCTCAGCTTTCTTCACAGTCCAACTCTCACATCCATACATGACCACAGGAAAAACCATAGCCTTGACTAGACAGACTTTGTGGGCAAAGTAATGTCTCTGCTTTTGAATGTGCTATCTAGGTTGGTCATAACTTTCCTACCAAGAAGTAAGTGTCTTTTAATTTTATGGCTGCAGTCACCATCTGCAGTGATTTTGGAGCCCCCCAAAATAAAGTCTGACACTGTTTCCACTGTTTCCCCATCTATTTCCCATGAAGTGATGGGACCATATGCCATGATCTTCGTTTTCTGAATGTTGAGCTTTAAGCCAACTTTTTCACTCTCCACTTTCACTTTCATCAAGAGGCTTTTTAGTTCCTCTTCATTTTCTGCCATAAGGGTGGCATCATCTGTATATCTGAGGTTATTGATATTTCTCCTGGCAATCTTGATTCCAGCTTGTGCTTCTTCCAGCCCAGCATTTCTCATGATGTACTCTGCATATAAGTTAAAGAAGCAGGGTGACAATATACAGCCTTGACGTATTCCTTTTCCTATTTGGAACCAGTCTGTTGTTCCAGGTCCAGTTCTAACTGTTGCTTCCTGACCTGCATATAGGTTTCTCAAGAGGCAGGTCAGGTGGTCTGGTATTCCCATCTCTTTCAGAATTTTCCACAGTTTATTGTGACCCACACAGTCAAAGGCTTTGGCATAGTCAATAAAGCAGAAGTAGATGTTTTTCTGGAACTCTCTTGCTTTTTTGATGATCCAGCAGATGTTGGCAATTTGATCTCTGGTTCCTCTACCTTTTCTAAAACCAGCTTGAACATCTGGAATAGGAGACTAGGAACATGAAATTATGTTTCCTTCAGAAGTATCTCTTCTCTGTTATTCTTGTAATTGTGGATTGTAAGTTTAGTTGTGTTTTCAGGTAGGTCTTTAGTAATCATATAATGGTTTTTCCTTAATCTTTATGAATATTTATATGCTTTACAAGAATGAGCAGAATTGTAGTCTGAGCAGTGAAAAAATGTTGGGTTTTATATCCAGGTCCTCTAAATACTTGAAATTTAGTTACCCTTGCCAAGAAGAAAGAATGGATTTCACAGGGTGCTTCTGAAAGGGTGGATTTGGAGAATAAGGGCTCACCCTGTGTGCCTTCATGAGACCCACGTGAGGCAGACTGAGCAGCTTATGCTCTGATACAGCTCTGCTGGGTGAGTCTGCTCAGGATTAATTTGTTGCTCACAAGGCTATTGAAGTAACTCTAGGTACCATTAGAGAGCATTGCGAGGACTCTGATGCCAGTCAGAGAGGAGGCTATTGGTCAGTTTCTTGGAGGTTCAGAGCCAAATGCTAATGTCACACAGGTGCAAACTCATAATGGAATCACAGGATTAATTAATATCTTTTCTTTTTATTTTAGAAAAAGCTGTGTGTATATATATATGTTGTGTGTGTGCCTATGTATATTCATGTGTGATTAGACGATGGTAACTAATCGTTTTTGTTTGTGTCATTTAGTGTATTTTTAGTGCCTGTTTTGTTAGGCATTGGCAGAGACATTACTTTGCTGACTAAGGTCCATCTAGTCAAGGCTATGGTTTTTTCTGTGGTCATGTATGGATGTGAGAGTTGGTCTGTGAAGACGGCTGAGCGCTGAAGAATTGATGCTTTTGAACTGTGGTGCTGGAGAAGACTCTTGAGAGTCCCTTGGACTGCAAGGAGATCCAACCAGTCCATTCTGAAGGAGATCAACCCTGGGATTTCTTTGGAAGGAATGATGCTAAAGCTGAAACTCCAATACTTTGGCCACCTCATATGAAGAGTTGACTCATTGGAAAAGACTTTGATGCTGGGAGAGGTTGGGGGCAGGAAGAGAAGGGGCGACTGAGGATGAGATGGCTGGATGGCATCACTGACTTGATGGACGTGAGTCTGAGTGAACTCCAGGAGTTAATGATGGACAGGGAGGCCTGGCGTGCTGTGATTCATTGAGTCACAAAGAGTTGGACACGACTGAGCGACTGAACTGAACTGAACTGAACTGAACTGTGCTACTATGGCAGGTTTAAATTTTAGACCCTGACTTTGATGCTGGGAGGGATTGGGGGCAGGAAAAGAAGGGGACGACAGAGGATGAAATGGCTGGATAGCATCACTGACTCGATGGATGTGAGTCTGAGTGAACTCCAGGAGTTACTGATGGACAGAGAGGCCTGGCGTGCTGCGATTCATTGAGTCACAAAGAGTTGGACACGACTGAGCGACTGAACTGAACTGAACTGAAGGATATATCAGAAAGACAATAATTGTATTTAATCAAATAAAGTTAGCATCTACTCCAAAAATACACATTACTTTTTAATCAGGAGGAAAGTAAATTTAAAAAATCTCTATGCCCATATTTCTCAGTCATTATTGAGCCTCTCTCTGTATCAGACATCTGGAGCCCCACTTCACATTCTCGAACTTTGAACTCCAACGGCTGTGACAAAGAGGTTCCTGCAGGCTTCCTCTCTCTTAGTATGAAAGCAGCTCCCTTCAAGCTGTGCCTGCTTTTCCTCACTTCCTGCGTCAGGGCTTCCCTGATTCCTTATTGTAAGTGCCCATAGGTGCCTGCTTAGCTCTCATATATACATGAAAACAAGAGCGTTTTCTGTCCCAACTGATTACAGGCAGGAGTAGAAGAATAAATGCTTCTTCCTCTTTCTCCTACTCCTCACTGGGGGAACAGTTCTGATTTGAACCCATGCCAGTAACCAACTCAATAATACAACCTGATATGATTTCTCCTCATTCTCTGTGCTGAACTCCTGTTCCATGGAATTATGTCTCAGATTACCTATGCCCCAGCTTTTGTCTCAAACTGTCATCTCAAGGAAATACAGGCAAAGACCCACTCCCATCCAACTGAGTTATACAGAAGGTTCCATGGGTCTTATAAAAAACAAAGTAAATGGAGAACCACTCCGGGTTTTGGTCCCCACTTTGCACCACCAACTGAGATGTCCATTACTTGAGCTCAAATAGTCCTTTGGAAGTTTGCAAGTATGGAAGCATGCCCCTTTTGGTCACAGATCTGGGAATCAGGTACTAGCATGTGGTCTCACCTGTTCACTACACACCTGTGGAGATCCAACCTCCAGAAGAACAGTAGTTCCCCCATCCTAATAGAATATCCTCCATCCTTTCTTTAATTTGAGCAGAAATGTCCACTTCCTCTATTTCGTTCTTCTCCTATTTCATTCCCTATAAGAGTACCCGCCCCCCTTCCAAACCACTCATACCTAAAACAATCTCCTTGATGAGTTTAAACTTTCACAAAACACAAGAAAAGCAACTTTGTTTTCAAACAACAGCTTTCTTCCTTATAATAACTCCCAAGGAAGGGATGCACAAACAATCTTCTTGGAAAATGAAGAAGGCAAAAAAAAGCGGGGGGGGGGGTGACCCACATGAATTAATATTGCAAAACAAATTTCAACATTTATATTTTGTCTCATTTGGATGTTAGAATTACCCAGTGAACTAGGTCTTATTATTCCCCATTGAAGATGAGCAGATAGCTTGAAGTTTATTAATGCTCCCGAGTCTCAAGGTAGTGAAGCACAAATTTGAATCTAGCTCTGTCTACCTTCCAAGTCTTTTCCAGTATTAGTGCTGTGTTATCAGGATGAACAGTTTTGTTTTGATTTTTGGCCTTCAATCCTCAATTTCTGTTTTCTTTATCATAAAAAGAATCTTGCTTAATTGAATGTTCTTCTATTTGTCACTACTATCTCTCGTTTGTCTTTTTTTATAGAATTAATCTTCACAAGAAGACTGCATTGACTAGACACATTTCAAAAAATTAACTTGTGTTGTTTAGGTATATCTTGACATAGAAATATAAATAGAAAAGCACTTACAATCTGGACCAGCCATGGAACTGCTGCAGTTGTCACTCATCACAAGTGCCAAAACAGAATCTGGAAACCTCTCCCACAAGCAGGAGGGAGATTCCCTATAGGCATAGATTTCAGCAGCTGGAAAATATAATTTTATGAACTTTTCCAGATCTTCCCTGAGTCTGAATGCTTTCAATGGACAGATGCAAGCTGTTTGGGAAGCTGGAGTCTTTTACCACAGCAGCAGTGGGACTGGATACCACTAATCCTAGAGTACTGGCTCTGGTTTAGCATTGTGGTTTATGCAGGAGCTGTGAACTGTGCTATGAGGCTTCAGGTAGGACTTTTCCTGGCTCTGAAACTTCAATCACTATACAATTGGCTCTAGGTGATCACTGTGGAGACACAGATATGCTAAGGAGCCTAAAGCCTTTATCAGGCCATCACCTTCCCCATTTTTTATATAAGTAATACAGAAATATATTGCTATAAAAATTCAAACCACACTGAAATGTATGGGTAAAAAGTAACCACTGTAACAAATTGGTATATATACTAAACATTTTCCTACACATGTTTTATACACACACGCAGGTGTTGTACAAAGTAGAATTGAACCAATAGGGATGCTCCTTATTGCATCACTTAATGCCTGATATATGAATGAGCCAAGGTCCAGGTGGAAAAATGGAAACCACACTAATTACTTGAAAAGGAGATTTAAGAGATTGGTTACATAGGTGTGAGAGACCTGAAGGAGTGAATAAACAGCACTGATGTAATGAAAAATGGTAACTGAAGGACCTGCTACCATCCCTAAAGCTGAAGGAACAAAATAGAACTGGTATCTTTGAGCTCAGAGCTCCAGGTGAAACCTCAGAGGAATGAGTGCCCCCAGGCTACTGTGGGTATCTCTGCAGAGACAGGAAGCGATTGGATTAAGAGGAAATTACTGTCACCAGGAGGACGGGCCACTGCTGGGGCAATCCAGACAAGAAAAGGAAAAACAAGAAGGAGCAATCTCTTTTCTGTCTCTTTTCTGGTGGAAAAACTCTGAGGGATTACGCTAAGAAAGGAGAAGTTTTGCTTCCAGAGCCCAGCCTCAGCATCAGAGAACAAATTAGAGAAAATTTGAATGTGAAACCAAAAGATAACACACATAAATGACACTTCTGGTGTCATTTATAATAATACTTTTAATAATACTAAGATTAATCAGGAACTTCAGGTAGTTTCAGCCTAATTCTTCTATTATCAAATCCCAATCAATGTTTCATTTAATGGTTTTAGCATTCACTGGTTATTGCTGCCACATTCATTATTTCATTTGGGTTACAACATAGTAATTTTCTGATTTTAGCATTTTTGTGCACTTTTTATATGGAATCATATAAAGAAGAATGTGAATAACTGTTAGGTTATCCTGAAATACAGTTTATACAGGAAAGGCAGAAAAAGTCATGATTATTATTAATTTTCAGTTGCTGACCTAGCATCCAAAGATGATCAATGAGTTGTGACTTTTGTTAGTATTAGACACTTGGAACTTTTGCTGATTATATTTAAAGTCTTTTTAATTCCTCAGAAGCATTATTCTTTCTGATATTCTGATTGTTTTAATTTAGGTCAGTAGGAGCCTTCATAGTATTTTTTGTTTTCTATATTTTTATTTATTATGGATTTTTCTTGCAAAAATGTCAAGAATGTCCAATTTAATTCTACCTCCTCCCACTTGATTCTAAATCTCTCAGATCTTGGAAGAAATTTGCAACTTACTTTTCACCTTTCTTCACTTAGCAAGGTGCTAATAAATACTTGAATTGTCCACTTCTGAGGCACCTTACACCTTACAGAAATATTTTTAAATGCCCTCTCAACAGTGCAAACAAATTTAAAATCCAATTTTAATTACAAAGTTTAATAAAGTTCTTTAACCACATCTTCAAGTCCATTCTTGAAATCTTGAATATTTGTGTGCTCCTTAGGGGGTGAGGGGGTAGGAAATAGCACTACAAAAGGTAAATAGAATTGAATTATGCAATCTAGAGAGAAAGTACTTTAAGATGTTAAATCTGTGTATGTTCTTCTAAATTAAGAACATAAATATTTTTCCTAAAATGGATTCCGTTTAGCTCTTACTTTTGTAACAATGACCATCACTATGGAGTGTGGGAGCAACTAGAGAACAAAATATGGATTTGGGGACTCATCTTCTTAAGGAAGACCTACCTACTCCAGTGTTCTTGGGCTTCCCTTGTTGCTTAACTGGTAAATAATCTGCCTGCAATGCGGGAGACCTGGGCTTGATCCCTGGGTTGGGAAGATCCCCTGGGGAATGGAAAGGCTACCCTATCCAGTATTCTGGCCTAGAAAATTCCATAGACTATAGTTCATGGGGTTGCAAAGAGTTGGACATGACTCTCACTTTTGCTTTCACTAGATACTGGAGAGTTTTAATAAGACTGGGAGTAGCTCCATCTTTGTTTATAAAATGTCACTGAGTACCACCTGTTACATAGCCAGGACTTCCCTGGTGTCTCAGACAGTAAAGGATTTGTGTGAAATCTAAAGACCTGGGTTCAACACCTGGGTTGGGAAGGTCCCCTGGAGAAGGGAATAACAACCCACTCCTGTATCCTTGCTTGGGAAATTCCATGGACAGAGGAGCTGTTGGGCTACAGTCCATGGGGTCACTTAACTGAGGGATTAACATAACTGAGGGATTAACACTTTCATTTGTTAGGGAATTCTTCTAGAAAGAGTTAGCAGTCTTTTGGTCTGCATTAATACTGTTCTTTCCTCATGTGTGGATAAAGAAATAGGTAAATTACAGCATCTCCCACCAGATGCCCAGGTCAAAACTTGGGAAGATTTCCTAGGCTTCGTCTTCCCATGTAAGGTGTTATTGATATGACTTATTTCGACCTATCTAGTCCTTGCCCTCTTTTCTTTCCTTCCACCACTGCAATGATTTAGACTTTCAGTTTAACTGAACTAGGGTTGTGTGTGTGTGCTTAGTCCTGTCCAACTCTTTGTGACCCTATAGACTGTAGACTGCCAGAAACCTCTGTCCATGAAAATTTCCAGGCATGAATACTGGAGCAGGTTGCCTTTTTCTACTCCAGGGGATCTTACCGACCCAGAGATCAAACTCATGTCCCTTACATCTCCTGCATTGGCAGGTGGATTCTTTACCACTCTGCCACCTGGAAGCCCTAGATGCCTCCAATCTTCACACTTCAGTTTTTACATTGCTATCAAAGTAATATTTCTAAATGTGGATCATTTCACAGCCCTTGATTAAAATCCTTAAACTGCTCCTCTTTACCTTTAGGGGGAAAAAGCCAAATTTCTTAACATGGAATATGAGATCCTTCATGATCTGGCTTCTGTAGAGCTTTTGTCTCCCTCCTTCCTGCCTCCTATGTCATCCCCAAGCCCCCTCAAGTCACATACCCAGTCCTCCAGCAAGAAATACTGGCAGAACTCACCACACTAGGCTCTAAGACCTTTCCACATTTGAACACAGCTGTTCCCTTTACTTAGAAACTTCTCTTTATTCAAATAGTGAATACAGATCCATCCTTCAAAAGCCAGCCCTGGTATCACCACCTTTGGGAAGTCTTGCCTGATTTCCCTTAGCTGCCTCCACAGACTCACGTGGCTGCATCACCACAGTGATCACTACACTATATGGTATTTACTGTCTCTCATGGCATCCTCATGTATTTAATCTTTATCCCCAGCACACAGCACCATACTTGAGTATACCCTCAAGGAACGTGTGCTGAGAAAATAAATGAATAACTGTGTAATCTTAACCCAGCATTTTCCAAACATTTTTTACAGAGTGGTTCTACCAACTCACTTAAACTACCATCAAAAGTATCATTGAGTTTCCTGTTATTCCATATTTTCACTATCACTTGATATTCTTAGACTTAATTTAAAACACTGTATTGGGCCTGTGGTGGTATCTCATTCTAGTTTTTGTGTCTTTAATATGCTAATAGATATGGTTTTAAGACAAGCTTTCCCCCTCCAACATGTAATAGTTATTAAAATTTTCTGAAAGAGCGAATGCAAAGGCCCTATAATTAGACTTTTTCAAAGAATGGTGGGAAAACCATTGACTCTGGTGCAAGATGCAGAACTGTAGTCAAGATCTTGGAATCAGAACCAACGCTGATCTCGACAGTGGTTCTCAAATTTTTATATTCACATGAAAACCCGTGTCCTTGTTAAAATTGAACATTCTTGGGTTGTATCACCCAGAAATTCTGATTCAGTAGTTCAGAGATTGAGCCCTAATATCTACATTTTAAAATAAGTTTCTCAAGTGATTCTGATGCAATTGACTTTCAGTCCACAGAATAAAAAGCACTGTTTAGAGAATAAGGTTTCCTCTTAAACGAGCATTTGGTGGTGTTGTTTTTGTTGTTATTTAGTCACTAAGTCATGTCTGACTCTGCTGGCTGTAGCCCACCAGGCTCCTTTGTCCATGGGATTTCCCAGGCAAGAATACTGGAGTGAATTGCCATTTCCTTTTCAAAGAGATCTTCCTGACCCAGGGATCAAACCTGCATCTCCTGCATTAGCAGGCAGATTCTTTACTGATGAACTACCAGGAACAAAATTAAAGTTCAGCCAACTTAGAGAAGTTTAAAATATACCCTGTAGTAAGCGAAAACGTCTGATTGTATTGCAAAATCAAGAGTAATTATGGAGAAGTGGTATGGTGAAAGAGCATCGGTGTTGCTATCAGAAGAGGTAGATTAGAGACTCAGAGTGTGTCATCTTAGGCAAATCCCTTAACCTTCCTGAGTTTCCATTTCTCACCTAAAATTAGTATTATACCTATTCTACCAATCTTGCAAACCTGTATGATGGTTAAAATGATCCAGTGGCAAGGCCCATACAAAATTAAGATCTAATCATTGTTAAAGTAATGATGATTTTTTAAATATTATTTAAATTTTATTTATGTATTTTACTATTTATTTTTGGCTGTGCTGAGTCTTCCTTGCTGTGCAGGCTTTTCTCTCATTGCAGCAAGCAGGGTCTACTTTGTTGCAGTGGGCAGGCTTCTCATTGAACTGGCTTATCTTGTTGCAGAGCACTAGGCTCTAGGACACACAGTCTTCAGTAGTTGTGATTTGTGAGCTCAGTAGTTGCAGTTCCTATTTACCGGGCTCTTGTGTCATCTTAGGCAAATCCCTTAACCTTCCTGAGTTTCCATTTCTCACCTAAAATTAGTATTATACCTATTCTACCAATCTTGCAAACCTGTATGATGGTTAAAATGATCCAGTGGCAAGGCCCATACAAAATTAAGATCTAATCATTGTTAAAGTAATGATGATTTTTTAAATATTATTTAAATTTTATTTATGTATTTTACTATTTATTTTTGGCTGTGCTGAGTCTTCCTTGCTGTGCAGGCTTTTCTCTCATTGCAGCAAGCAGGGTCTACTTTGTTGCAGTGGGCAGGCTTCTCATTGAACTGGCTTATCTTGTTGCAGAGCACTAGGCTCTAGGACACACAGTCTTCAGTAGTTGTGATTTGTGAGCTCAGTAGTTGCAGTTCCTATTTACCGGGCTCTAGAAGACAATGGCACCCCACTCCAGTACTCTTGCCTGGAAAATCCCATGGACAGAGGAGCCTGGTAGGCTGCAGTCCATGAGGTTGCTTTGAGTCTGACAGGACTGAGCGACTTCACTTTCACTTTTCACTTTCATGCATTGGAGAAGGAAATGGCAACTCACTCCAGTGTTCTTGCCTGGAGAATCCCAGGGGCGGGGAGCCTGGTGGGCTGCCGTCTATGGGGCTGCACAGAGTCAGACACGACTGAAGCGACTTAGCAGCAGCAGCAGACCACAGCTCAATAGTTGTAGCACATGGGCTTAGTTGCTCCACAGCATGTGGCATCTTCCAGGACCAGAGATCAAAATTGTGGCCCCCTGCATTGGCAGGTAGATTATTTACCTCCGAGCCTGTGTAATTAATGAGCCTGGTAATTCCAAGGAAGCAACCCTTCCTGAATTAAAAAAACAGTATTTAGCCTCAGGGGCATTTATTTCTTAGAATAACCTCAGCTGCTCTCTACAAAAAGGAAAACTGTAAAAACATTTTAAGTTTGCAAAGAAAAAATCTTGAGTGACAAGACCAAGGATTCAAATCAATTTTAGGACAAGACTAGGATTCTAATCTTACTAACCCACGTTACTTTTCATCATACATTACTCAAATACCTTTCTCATTCTTTATTATAATCCACAGAGCAAGTGATTCTGACACACACCTGAATCTGAGTACCTCTGCTCTACTGCATTAGATGTAATAGTGGGGTGGTAATCGTGTCTTTATCTTTTATTGTACTTACTTGATAAAAAGCTTTATTGAGGTATTACCCACATGCAGTACAATTCACCAATCTAAATTGTACAATTCAATGGTTTGAGTATAATCACAGAGTTGTGCAGCTGTCTCCACTATCAATTTCACATTTTCATCACCCAGAAAGAACTTTCCTGACAGCAGTTATTCTCTATTCTCTCTTCCCCTCAGCCATTGCCAAACACTAATCTACTTTCTGCATGGATTTTCCATTCCAGACCTTTCATATAAAAGGAATCATAAAACAGGCAGCCTTTCGTGATTGTCTTCTTTCACTTAGATTTTCAAGGCGTACGCTCTGTTTAAAAATCATCAGTGTAACAACCGTAGATAGTTTAGAAACAAAAGACAAAAACCCCATAATCCCATTCTAATAGTCATTATCATACTTTTATGTTTTCCTCTCTGTAGGTGCATTTTCATTTTACTGGAAATCATATGAGAACAACCCTCGCTCCCACCTCGACCCCACGAGTTCCGCGCCACCAGCCTCCCCGCTTCCCAAAGCTCGGACCAGGAGGAGCCATGGCAAGGGAGGAAGAAGTGGCCCCGCCCCGCCCCTCCGCGCCGGCGCCTCGCTGATGTCACTGCCCCGGGACGCAGACCCCCGCCCTCCTTCCCCGTCGCGGTTGCTTTGACAGAACGCGATGGCGGCGTCCGGGTCTGCTGGAGTACCGGCGACCGTGTCGGGAAAGCAAGAGTTTTACCAGCTTCTGAAGAACCTGATCAATCCAAGCTGTATGGTGCGGCGGCAGGCAGAGGAAATCTATGAAAATATCCCAGGTCTGTGTAAGACTACATTCCTCTTAGATGCCGTCAGAAATAGAAGAGCAGGTTATGAGGTGAGACAAATGGCTGCCGCCCTGCTACGACGGCTTTTGTCCTCTGGGTTTGAGGAAGTCTATCCAAATTTGCCTTCTGATGTTCAGAGGGACGTCAAGATTGAACTGATACTGGCTGTTAAGTTAGAAACACATGCTAGTATGAGGAAAAAACTTTGTGACATTTTTGCCGTCCTGGCCAGGAATTTGATAGATGAGGATGGCACTAACCACTGGCCTGAAGGTCTGAAGTTCCTTGTTGATTCAATCTACTCTAAAAATGTGGTTCTATGGGAAGTTGCACTTCACGTTTTCTGGCACTTTCCGGGGATTTTTGGGAACCAGGAGCGGCACGATTTGGATATCATCAAAAGGTTGTTGGACCAGTGTATTCAAGATCAAGAACATCCAGCAATCAGGACATTATCTGCTAGAGCTGCAGCTGCATTTGTACTTGCTAATGAGAATAATATTGGTCTTTTCAAAGACTTTGCAGACTTGCTTCCTGGAATCTTACAGGCTGTGAATGATTCATGCTACCAGGATGATGATTCAGTGCTAGAATCCCTTGTTGAGATTGCAGATACTGTACCTAAATATTTGGGTCCTTATTTAGAAGATACTCTGCAACTGAGTCTAAATTATGTGGAGACTCTAGACTTAGTAATCTGCAACGCCAGCTGGCACTTGAAGTAATAGTGACCTTGTCTGAAACTGCCACCCCAATGTTGAAAAAACATACAAATATTATTGCACAGGCAGTTCCTCATATATTAGCAATGATGGTTGATCTACAAGATGACGAGGACTGGGTAAATGCTGATGAAATGGAAGAAGATGATTTTGACAGCAATGCAGTTGCTGCTGAGAGTGCATTAGACAGACTGGCTTGTGGGCTCGGTGGAAAACTTGTTTTACCAATGACTAAGGAGCATATCATGCAGATGCTGCAGAGCCCTGACTGGAAATACCGACATGCTGGATTAATGGCCTTATCTGCTATTGGAGAAGGATGCCATCAGCAAATGGAATCAATTTTAGATGAAACAGTTAACTCTGTTTTACTTTTTCTTCAGGATCCTCATCCAAGGGTGAGGGCTGCAGCCTGTACTACACTTGGACAGATGGCTACAGATTTTGCACCTAACTTCCAAAAGAAATTCCATGAAACTGTGATTGCAGCTCTGTTGCGTACTATGGAAAATCAAGGTAATCAGCGTGTACAGTCACATGCAGCTTCTGCGCTTGTTATTTTTATTGAAGACTGTCCCAAATCATTGCTGGTTCTATATTTGGATAGTATGGTAAGAAATCTACATTCCATCTTGGTGATTAAACTTCAAGAGTTGATTCGCAATGGAACTAAGTTGGCCTTAGAACAGCTTGTGACAACCATTGCCTCAGTTGCAGATACAATAGAAGAAAAATTTGTACCATACTATGATATATTTATGCCCTCACTAAAGCATACTGTTGAGCTTGCTGTTCAAAAGGAACTCAAACTTCTGAAAGGAAAGACTATTGAATGCATTAGCCATGTTGGTCTTGCTGTTGGTAAGGAAAAATTTATGCAAGATGCATCAAATGTGATGCAGTTATTGTTGAAGACACAATCAGACTTAAATAATATGGAAGATGATGACCCTCAGACCTCTTACATGGTTCAGCATGGGCTAGAATGTGTAAAATTCTTGGAAGTGATTTTCAACAGTACCTTCCACTTGTTATTGAGCCTCTTATTAAGACTGCTTCAGCTAAACCTGATGTTGCTCTCTTAGACACACAAGATGTGGAGAATATGAGTGATGATGATGGATGGCAATTTGTAAATCTTGGAGACCAGCAAAGTTTTGGAATTAAAACTTCAGGACTTGAAGCAAAAGCAACTGCTTGCCAGATGTTGGTTTATTATGCTAAGGAGTTAAGAGAAGGATTTATGGACTATACAGAACAAGTTGTAAAACTGATGGTTCCTTTACTGAAATTTTATTTCCATGACAATGTTCGAGTGGCAGCTGCAGAGTCCTTGCCTTTTCTCCTGGAATGTGCAAGAATTCGGGGGCCAGAGTATCTTGCACAGATGTGGCAATTCATATGTGATCCTTTAATCAAGGCTATTGGGACTGAACCTGATACAGATGTACTCTCAGAAATAATGAATTCTTTTGCAAAATCCATTGAAGTAATGGGAGATGGGTGCCTTAACGATGAACACTTGGAAGAACTAGGAGAAATACTGAAAGCAAAACTTGAAGGGCACTTTAAAAACCAAGAACTAAGACAGGTTAAAAGACAGGAAGAAAACTACGATCAACAGGTTGAAATGTCTCTGCAAGATGAGGATGAATGTGATGTTTATATTCTGACCAAAGTATCAGATATTTTGCACTCATTATTTAGTACTTACAAGGAAAAGATTTTACCGTGGTTTGAACAGCTACTTCCATTAATTGTAAATCTAATTTGTTCTAATAGGCCATGGCCAGACAGACAGTGGGGATTGTGCATATTTGATGATATCATAGAGCACTGCAGTCCAACCTCATTTAAATATGTTGAATATTTTCGGTGGCCAATGCTACTAAATATGCGAGACAACAACCCTGAAGTCAGGCAAGCTGCTGCTTATGGCCTGGGTGTTATGGCACAGTTTGGTGGAGATGATTATCGTTCTTTATGTTCAGAGCTGTTCCGCTGCTGGTAAAAGTTATTAAGTGTGCAAATTCTAAAACCAAAAAAAATGTCATTGCTACAGAGAACTGTATCTCAGCAGTAGGGAAGATTTTGAGGTTTAAGCCTAACTGTGTAAACGTAGATGAAGTTCTTCCACACTGGTTGTCATGGCTTCCACTGCATGAGGATAAAGAGGAAGCTATTCAGACTTTGAGTTTTCTCTGTGACTTAATTGAAAGTAACCACCCAGTTGTACTTGGTCCAAATAATTCCAATCTCCCAAAAATAATTAGTATAATTGCAGAAGGAAAAATTAACGAGACTATTAACTACGAAGATCCTTGTGCCAAACGCCTAGCTAATGTTGTACGTCAGGTACAGACTTCTGAAGAATTATGGTTGGAATGCATTTCCCATCTTGATGATGAACAGCAGGAAGCCTTACAGGAATTGCTAAATTTTGCTTGAAGCACTTTAATATTACTTGAATATCATCCTCCATAAAAGTAACTCCAAGTGTTGTGAGTGGATTCCATTATGATTGAGAGAGCTGTTCTCTCCCTGCTAAGCAGTTTATATTCCTTCCCAGTGTTTCTCCATGATTAGTCAGTGTTATAGCCTCTGTTTACCTTGCATGTTTTATCAAATACAGACCTTGGTGATAACCTGTGCTTCTGTTGTCTTAAAATGTTTGTCACCTTTCCTCTATTTGATGTGAAGTATGTACTTTGTTGCTGTTTGTCTAAATTCCTGATGCTGGGCAAGCAGTGTGCTTGGTGTCAGGGTGTCCTGCTGCCTAACAAGATGTTAAGAGTGCACAAAGATGGGATAGAAGAACTTCCAGGACAAACTCTTTGGAATTGTGAGTGAAGAATATAGTGGCAGGCTTATTCCTCCTTTATGATACTCCTTGATTTCATAGTAACGGGAGGATGCTGGTATTGGAAAAGAGTTTTGAGATAGTGCAGTGGATGTGGGGAGTTTTCTCCATAATACATAAGAACTTTTTAATAATGTCCTCCTGAGGCTGAGACTATCCATATTCTGCTTCCCAAGGTGTCCAGCTGATAGTTAAGAGAACTTTAAAATCTTAGCCAGATCAGTCTGTCTTTTTTAACTTATCCAGGACTCTTAAGAACCACAGTTACTGTAAAGGGTATCCTGGTACATCTAACATTGGTAGCATATAACATACTGTAATACAGTATTTGACAAAGAGTAAATGATTATTTGTGGGAGTCAATCACTGTTACGCGTTTGAGCAAAATATTGCATTGTGTATGTAAGCCATTTTTCCCTGCAAAGCAGTTCAACAAGAGAAGCCCTGATTCAAAATGGGGCTTAAATAGATTTCTGTTTTGAAGAAACTCAGTTGTTTAGTAGCATTAAAGAGAATTCAACTGTGATCCCGAAAAGGAAGCAAAATTAATCTTTAAACATGAAAAAGAAAACATTTAGCAGTTAAGTGTGAATTCTAAGAAAGCAGTTCTATAAATCTGGGGTAACATATTAATTACAATGTTGGTCTTTAATCTCAGGCTTTTTGTAAGGTAGAAAAAAGAAGCCTTCTACTCAGCAAATTATTGATCCAAAATTTAAGAACAAATATATCTGTAACGGATTTCCTGGGGCTGTTATGAGTACTGTGTATGTATTTAGTGAGTATTTAAGACCTAGTAAGTGCTTAATAAATGGTAGCTGTTACTGCTGTTGGTGTTTGTACCTTTTCTGTGTTCTTTTTTATGGTCTGGAATTCCTTTTATATCAAAATCTCCCTGTTTCCCCTCCTACCAGTTCATGACCAGGCCATCTAGGCCTCTGTGGACAGAGATACGAAACTGAGATTTTAAATATGCAATTCCTATACATTCCCTGTAGTTATTTATTGTTAGGGGAAAGAAAGAAAAGGACATTGGTTAGGGTATAGTCATCATTTTAATAACATTAAATTTAAAAGTATAGAAAAACCCCACTACAAAGTATTAATAGAGGTTTTCTATGGATGGTGGGATTTAAAGGCAGTTTTTTTTTTCTCATTTATATTTTTTAAAAGTTCAGGACCTGATTCTACTTACTTTTTAAAAGTTCAAGGACCTGATTCTACTTTCGTAATAGTTAAGATCGAAGTTAACTGGCCTCTCAGTGACACGTAGCTAACTTTCATGCTACTCATCCAGGTGTCTTTATTAATATTCTTTATTTAAGAAGCTTTTGGTAAACATTTCTACCAATTCCATATATTCTTGTGCATGAAAAATTGGAAAACCTACCATATGACTTGGAATTAGGCACCTGGAGAATTTTGAAGACAAACCTAGATTTGAATTTTGGCAAGCTGCTTTTTTAACCTAAACAGTTTTCGATCAGTGAAATAAGCATAATGCCTAGCTAACTGTGAGAATTAAAAAAGGTAATGAATATAAAGTGATCAGTGGCACAGGGTTCAATAAATGTAAGCTAATATCTGAGAGTCATGAAATATGGTTGGTAGCTAAAGAGGAGGAGGTGATATCTGATGGGATGGCTCCAGATTCTTGGGCTTTCTCAAAGGAAAGGAAAGATGTCCAGTCAGACATATTTTTGGTTGCCAGTCCCTGAAGTAAGACTCGTCTGCCTTTGTTCCTGATTTAAGGTACATCTGTAGACCTGAGTTCGATTCCTTGGTTGGGAAGAAGGGAAAGGCTACCCACTCCAGCATTGTGGCCTGGAGAATTCCATGGACTGTATAGTCCATAGCGTCCCAAAGAGTCCACACGGCTAAGCGACTTTCACTCATGGGCTGAGAGAGAATGCTATAAATGCCTAAAAAATTACAAATGTCTGATGAGGTAAGAGGAGATCTAGATAAACTAGATGATGGGTGTGTGTTTGTGTGTGGGGTGTTGTCAATACCCTAAAACCTTAAAAGTGTCCTCATTTAACTCTTACCTAAGACTATCTAACATACTAGACACACCCTGCCCCACACACACAAAAAAGAAAAAGCTTTTTAGTTTAGAATTTTATCAGTGCTTTAAAGCCCACATTGATGGGAAGTAAAACAGACTTAAGAGTCAATATATCTCAATCACTTTGTTATACATCTTTACTTTTAAAATGTCTACTTTCTAAAATTTTGATTTCAAGTAATTTGTGATTTTGATTTCAAGTAATTTGACTTTTCAAGCAAGAGCAGAAAAAGGAATATGTGCATCTTTGAAAAAGAACTTGAGAAAATAGTATTATATGCATTAAGGAACCGTTAGTTACTTTCTACTCATTTTTAATTTGAAATATTTGAAGACTAAGTCCCAAGGACTTTAAATGAGGTTCCATTCCCTTCCATTACTCTTCTTAAATGATGTCAAAAGTTGAGAAGGTGGGGATGTCTTTTCACTTTAACGGAAAACATGGGATTAACTTCCAAAATAGAAACTGATGTTAAGACGGGGACAGGAGTTTTAGAAATTCGAGTTCTACACATCATCTCTTTTACTTTTGCATGTGAACATATGTTCCAATTGGTCAAGTCCTTGAACCTTTCTAAACTTTACAAAATTCCAATTATACGTTGAAAAACTAGCAGTTACGGAGGTGGAGGATGGGAGTGTGCAAAGGGAAATTTTTTACAATAGGACAGGATTTACATTCTATGTCTACTTACAATTCACTTTCCATTAACGAAAGTTGTCTAACAAGCGCCTGCAGGATTAATTTTAGCTTTTCTCGCTAACAGGGGTCTCGCGGAACAAATATCCTTTTAGCACAGCCTACTTCTAAAACCCTTTCAGCCTCCCACTCAGGAGGTGGCGAGCAAAGCCCAGCTACCGCTTTGCTTCTCTCTTCACTCCGCCCCTTTCAGTTGGCTAGAAGCTGATGACATCATTGCTCCGCGCAACCTACCAGGCCTCAGGGCCTGAAGCTGAGACGAAGTCCTGGCTTTCACGTAGCGGTACGTGAAGTGGGGGAGGTAGTGTTCTACTACGCATGCTCACCGTCGACGGCGACGGCGCCTCTTTCTTTGCTTCTTTCCACAGCTCGCCCCAACCTGGATGGCGGGGGGGGGGGAGGGGGGGCGCTGAGTGCCCTCCCCCTTCTCTCCCGGCCCCTCCTCTTCCCCCCGCCCAGTAGGGCTTCTAACTGACAGTTGTCGCCAGGCCCCGTCCGCGCGCCGCCTCCTCCTGCCTGGGTGCCCCGCAGGTAGAGCGGGGCGGGAGGGAGTGTGAGGGAGAGGAGGAGGAGCCCGAGCCGCGGTGGCCCAGCGTTTCGGCGCCCTCCGGGGAGGCTAGAGAAGAAGCCCACTTTTCTCCTCGCCCCCTCCCTGCCTTCAAGCCGGCCCGGGAGGGGGTGGGGCGCGGAGGCCAAGCCAGGCCTGGCGGGTTAAGAGCGGCCGGGCGGGGCGCGGAGGGGTGAGGCAGGCTAGGGCCGGGCGCGCGCGCCGCCGCCGGGGGGAGGGGAGAGGAGGGCACCTAGGCTCTCCTCTTCTCTCCCCCCTCCCCCGCGCCTCATGTAACCCCGCCCCGCCGGCGGCTAGCTCGAGACCCCCGCGCGCACCGAGCCGAGCCGGCGGCTGAGGAGAGCAAGGCCCGATGCGGCTGAGGCTGCGCGGCGCCCCTGAGCCCTGAGGAAGCGGTCCGCGCTCACGCGTGCCCCGGCGCCTCGAGCGGCCCCTGCACACCGCCCAAACTGGGCCTGCCGGAGGCATGAGCGTGCCCGGGAAGCCGGGGGAGATGAAGCCGGTCGGAGATGAGGAGCGGCCGCCAGCGGCGGCCGAGGAAGAGGACGACGACGAGTTGGTGGCAGCGGCCCCGGCCTCACGGCCGGCCCGAAGGAGTGCCTCCTCGAGGGAGGACGCGGACGACGACGAAGAGGAGGAGGAGATGGTGGTCGGGGGCGGTGGCTGCAAAGAGAAGGAGCTGACCTACGAGCTGCAGCAGGGCTACCGCATCCTGGGCGAGTTCCTGCAGGAGAAGCACCGAGGCCTCACCGCCCCATTCCTCCAGCCCTTGGGGGGCGTTGCCACCAGGGAAGAGGAGGCGGCCGAGGGGCCGCGCGGCGGAGGCCGGGGCAGTCGCGCCCTCCCGCAGCAGCCGGGTCAGGGCATGTGTCTGCTGAAGATGGAGGAGAAGTTCGCCAGCGGCCAGTACGGGGGCATCACCGAGTTCGTGGCGGACTTCAGGTTGATGCTGGAGACGTGCTACCGCCAGCATGGAGTAGACCACTGGATCTCCAAACAGGGCCAGAAGCTGGAGATGATGCTGGAGCAGAAGTTGGCGCTTCTTTCTCGGTGAGTGAGCCCAGTTCCCGGCGGGACTGACGGACTGACACAAACACACCCTCGCACGTGTCCGAGGATGGGTTGGGCCAGGGGCCGGGGGGCGTCGCTGATAGGTGCTGA
This sequence comes from Madoqua kirkii, assembly GCA_006408675.1. NCBI lineage: Eukaryota > Metazoa > Chordata > Mammalia > Artiodactyla > Bovidae > Madoqua > Madoqua kirkii. The sequence continues at coordinate 89,419 of SJYC01102862.1, forward strand.
GTCAGAACCCCGGGAGGAGGAGCAGTGCTGGGCGGGGGCCCGCAGGGGTGTGGTGGGTGTGGGCCGAAAGAACCCCACGCCCAGACGGAAAAGAACCCGAGGAGAAAGCCGAGAACCGAGCGCTGAAGAGCAGGTAAAGTTTGTGGAAGTAAAGTGAAAAGGTGCCCGCAGGAAGAATTATAGGAGTAGGGAGAGGAAAAGTTTTAGTGGGATGGAAGATGGCCTTGCAACTTAGACAGTTTTGGCAAGAAAATTTTAAACGTTTTTGAAATGAAATATCATTAGAAATTTATGTTGGCTCGTGTAAAAGGTGGTTTAAAACTTAAGGTTATATCGTTTTACTACTCAGCTCGGTTATCGGAGTGTGTAGTGTATGGTTAACAGCTACTGTGGCATATTCTTGGTTTTTTTCTCTCAGCTTCCTCTGAGAGGACTGAATTTTTGTATCAACACAAAAATTTTAATACGCTTAGGATGTTGGTGTTTATTCTCCTAGAAGTCATAGGGAGGTCAGGTGGCTTGCCGCTCTCTGTGCACTCTAGGTGGGTGGGTGGGAGGGTGAGTGGGTGTGTGTATGCTCTCGGTACACTCTAGGTGGGTGAGTGTGCTCAGTCGTGTCCGACTCTTTAAGATCCCATGGACTGTTCCCCGCCCTGTCCTCTGTCTCCAGGCAAGAATACTGGAGTGGGTTGCCCATGCCCTCCTCACACTCTAGGTATACTCCACCCGTATATCTACTCAATTATTTTTCCTTTGTAAGAAGTGATAATGTAACACAGGAGGCTACCAAAATAAACATATTAATTTATAATTCTGTGATTGATAGGAGCCAGTTGAATTTTTCTAGCGGAAATTCGTCAGTAATCAAAAAGTAATTGAAAGTTGTTGGAAATTGTGATTGAAGTGATCCAGTTGTTTGATCCTTTCTTTACTAGTGGAAGTGAACTTGCAAGTCACTCTACCTTTTTAGCCTCAGCTTCCTCATCTATAAAATGAGGATAATGACAATACCTAATTAATGGGGTTACTGTTTCTTAAATGCATTAATAAATGTAAAGTCGAATGTGCCAGTCCCATATAGTTAGCTCAAGATAACTTTTAACCATTTAATACTAGTAGTGGTAGTTGAATAAAATGAATATTCTCATATCTGAAATGGGACGTGTGCCAGTGCTTTTATCCAAAAGCTCCTGAAAAGTTGTGTTAACTTTTCTGTCCTTGATTTATAATTGTAATTTTAAAATAATCTTATCTGTCACTGGCTTCCAATTATGCTGTTTTCAAGGCTACCAGTGACTTCGTTTACTGAAAACAATGGTTACTTGGTGCTTGACTCATTAGGGTGACTCTTTAAACTAAGGAACCTCTTCTTGAATCTTTTCTTAATACTGAATTATTTGGTAATAGAATAATTCACAAATTTGTATATTACCTTTAATACTTTATTTAGTGGCATTTTGTGTGGTGTGTTTGTTACCCTTGTCTTCACAGTGTTTTATAGTTATGACTCACATTAGAAACAGTCCATTCACATTATTTTTAAGTGGTAAAATATATTCCAAGTTGATGTCGCAAGATTATAGATGTGGAAGAAGCCATAGAGTTTAGCTAGTTCAAGCATCTAGTTTTGCAGATTAGAAACAAGGATTTAGAATGAGGCTGGATAATGACTGCATGAAAAGTGCTAAAAAGTTGCAAGTAGGTTTGAATACAGGTGTTTTCAGAACCGTTGCATATATAAGTCCTGCAAAATAGCAGGGAGACCATTTCTCTTTTACATAAAGATTAATTTCTGAATGTTTTGAATCATTCCTAATGACTAAAGTTCAAAATACTGTATTACCATATAATCTAATGGCATCCAAACTTAAAACATTATTTTATTTATAAACATAATAATGTATTTCTGATGTTCTTAGTTCAGGAGAGAGAAAATTCTTGCAGTTTAGTAGTAAATAGTAATATGATGATCTCAAAGAGATAATTAAGGCTGTTTGAGTCCCTCACTTTTTTTGTATTTGATATGTACAAACATTTTGTAAATAATAGGTTCAACAAACCACAGTTGTAGATCTAGGAAATCATTTTTTTTTTTTTTCTGTACTAGCCTAAAATCCGAGTCATTACTAAATAAATGCTTTGAGTGGGCACCACTTCAAGAAAAGCATAGATTATAACTGTTTGGAATGCAGTTAGGATATATAGATGTTCCAGAACAATACTCTATAATAGACTGTCCATATGAATATGATTTTCAGCAAATAGATGATTCAGATACCTTATTTCTAAATAAGTGGTGTATCATATTTTAGTAATAACACATTAAATTTGTTCTCTTTTGTCTTTTCATATGTATTTGTAAGATACTGAATTAACCCTTATTTTCAAATTTAAGGAGAATTTTACAGCTGCTTCATATATTACTGAGCAAGAAATGAGGTACATCAGATAGAGAGGGTGTCACATTATTGCAGAGCAGTCCAGTGGCATGTACTTTGGGCAGATTGTATAACTTGAATCTGTGTTTTCATCTGTTCTTTGAAAGTATTGATTGCACAAATGTGTATCTGTGTGAACTAGACAGACATTCAGATATCAAAAGAGAGGTTTTCTACTCTTGTTGAGTGGTACATAGTTGAGTAGGGGAAAAGACACTTAAAAAGTTGATGATTCTACAATATAATGGAGTTAAAAGGTATAGAGAAGTTTATACTTGAAGAAGTTGAAGATTGCTTCTGGATTTTCTTAGAGGGTTTGAGAGAGACATTCCAGAATATTGAACTACAGTGAATGCAAGGCATGGGATAGCAAGGTGTTTCTGGAAACTACAGGTACTTCCTATGGCTACAGTATGATCTCCAGGGAAGTCTGATTTTCAGCAGATATGTGGGATGATCAACTGGGGAGAAGGAAGAAAATATTACAACTTTAGTATATTTTATTTTTATTTTATCCTGTTAACATTTGTAAGTTTTTTGGTTTGTGTCTTGTGTTTATGATAACACTATATGTATATGATCTACAAATGACATTTTATCATATGTAATTATATTAGTAATATATAACAATCTGTTATATATATATAATATTGTGATAGAACTACGACTAAGACTAGCATATCTAGTCTCACAGTTACATGTTTTAGAAAGGATCTCATTCATGTATTTGAGGTAACTGAGGGCTTCCCAGGTGGTGCTAGTGGTAAAGAATCCACCTGCTAGTGCAGGAGACGCCAGAGATATGGTTCAATCCCTGGGCTGGGAAGATCCTCTGGAGTAGGAGAAATGGCAACCCACTCCAGTGTTCTTGCCTGGAAAATCCAATGAATAGAGGAGCCTGATGGGCTACAGTCCATGGGGTCGCAGAATCGGATTTAACTGAACACGCCCAAACACCCAGGAGGGAAATAGCAATTAGCATTAAGGAACAGGGAGAAAATCATCGAATAAGTGGAAAGGAATAGAAAATACTTAATAGAAATTATGCCTAATAAGAATTTTTGCCTTTTCTGAATTTTAAATTATATTTTTGAATGCTTTTAAATTTTAAAATATTTTTGAAAGCTTTAAGAATATTGCTGTGTAGTTTTAATAAATTGTAATTACAGAATAGGCATCACCCGTGACCCCAACAGAGCTGAACTTGAAGTTTTAGTTTTGGCCATTTAAAAAAATATTTTGGTGAAAATAAGCTTGAACATGATATATCTTTGTTGATTTCTGAGTTAAGTTGCTGTTAAAGGGAGGCACATATAATGGGTTATTTAAAAAAAAAAGGCTTTCTTAAATATAGGTAAAGATTACTTAGTTTTGTAATTGCTTTTTAGTTGGACATGAAAATACAAAAGCATCATTATGAAGCCTCAGAAATTTAAAAACGGAGGTTTCCAAGTACAAGTAGTAATTGAACTACATATGGATTTTGTACATTGATTTTAATCTCCTTAGTTAAATTTGAAATTTGTTGGCTTGCTTATTCTCAACTAAGATCAAAACCCAGAAATTAACTGGGCATTTTAACAAGGTGTTTTTTATTCCCTAGTAGTTCAACTCCCAGTGGAATGTGTAATTCTATCTTTTTTATGTAAATCTTTAAACATTGAGTACCTTTGCAATAGAATCTGGATTTACTTCTTGTTCAGAATTATAGAATGTTAGTGCTTGATATGCCATGTAATTCTATTTATTATAGTTGCCATTCTTTAAAAATAGTGCTATTTAAGAAGATTCAGAAAATGTTTTAAGTGCAGTGATGAAAGGATGGAGGAAGGATTTCAACTAACAAAACGTTTTTTGAGCTCCTGCTTTGTTCTATGACTTAAGGGATAGTTCTTGGCCCAAGAGGTTTACATACACAGTTATGATAAAGGGTTAAAATATGTTAAAACTGATTTTCAGACTTGATCCATTGTCAGAACACCTGGCGATCATGGGACTGTTTACAGTGCATCCTGAGATATCGATATATTTAGTTGTATGATTTTTTGCTAGGGGATAAAAAAGGTTAAAAGAAATTATGGGAGGAAACCCTTAATGATGAGATTCTGCCTAGCTGCTCAGATTTTTCTCCCTACAAACTGGGAAAACATAATCATTTTTGGATTTTTTGTGGTATATGTTGGTTTTGATGCTGTTGAAAATCTGCATCTAACTTTACCCTGCATAGACCCTCCATGTATTTTATTGTTGTTTTGTCGCTTAGTCATATCTGACTCTTTGGAACCCTGTGGATTGCAGCGTAGCAAGCTTCCCTGTCCTTCACCGTTTTCCGAAGTTTGCTCAAACTGATGTTCATTGAGTCAATGATGCCATGCAACCATCTCTTCCTCTGTCGTCCCCTTCTCCTCCTGCCTTCCATCTTTCCCAACATCAGGGTCTTTTCCAATGAGTCAGTTCTTCTCATCAGGTGGCTATAGTATTGGAGCTTCAGCTTCAGCATCAGTCCTTCCAATGAGTATTCAGGGTTGATTTCCTTTAGGATTGATTGGTTTGATCTCCTTGCAGTCCAAGGGATTCTCAGGAGTCTTCTCCAACATCACAGTTCAAATGCATGTACTTGGTTCCTCCCTATCTGGGGTTCTGAATCTGCAGATTCAACCAGCTGAATCCATCTGAGGACCGTGTAGTGCTGTAGTATTTGCTGTTGAAAAAGACCTGTGTTTAAGTGGACTCAAGCAGTTAAAACATCTTTTGTTCAAGGATTAACTATACATTCTAAGGGTGCATTATAGAGTTTTATGAAAGTGCAGGGGAGGGATCAACTACTCGAAGGAGGTGGGAAAGCTAGGATCGAAAAAATTACTTCATTAGATTTTGTTTTAGAGGTCATAATTTTGAAAGGTGAGTAGACTATTGATAGGTAAAGTTTAAGAGTTCATGACACAATTATTTGACCTATCCTATGATGGGTAGTTTGTGAAGCTTTATGGGTACAGTAATAAACATGACTTTATCCCTAACTTCAAGGTGGTAAGTAAACAAACAATTACATGTATGGAGGCAGGAGAGGGCATATTGCAGAGGAGTGGTTTATATCCAGTGGTTGGTTAGAATGATCATGTAGTGGCAGATAAGTCTAGAAAGATAAGCTGGAACTAATTATGGAGGATTCGTTCAAAAAGACCCTGATGCTGGGAAAGATTGATGGCAAAAGGAGAGGGGGGTGACAGAGGGTGAGATGGTTAGATAGTATTACCCACTCAATGGGCAAGAATTTGAGCAAACTCAGGGAGATAGTGAAGGACAGGGAAGCCTGGTGTGCTGCAGTCCATGGGGTCACAAAGAGTCAGGCACGACTTAGCGACTGAACAACAGCAACAGTAATTATGGAGGACCTTGATTGCTTGCTAAGGAATTTATAATGTAGGCAGTGTGGATTCATCATGATTTTTAGCTAAGGGAGTGACGTGATTGTACTACTGTTTTGAGGTTTGAGGGCTAAAATGGAAGAGAGGATGAAGGAAACCTATTAAAAGGCTCTTGAATTAATACTATCAAAAAATAATAAGCAGTAGAAATAAATAGGTGGATAAAGCTATAAGAGAAGTAAATTCCACAAGTAAAAGCAGTACAGTAGCAAGCTACAGGATGTGGGTGTGATGGAGAGATGATGTCCAAAATATGAATAAATTTGAGCCCAAGTGATGGTGATGCTGAGGGAATGTAAAAGGAGGCATGCATTTGAAGATACGCAGCTGAGAATTACTAGAAGGCTGGATATGGAGCTCAGCAGAGTGGCTGGTGCTAGATTAGAGGTGTTTAATTAGGAATTAACCTGCAAAAGGGGAATGGTTGAAGAAATGGGAGGGAAGGCCCAGGATAGAGTCTAGTAAAAATACAAGGGGATCCAAGACAGAACCTTTTGTAAGGATTTGTCTTCAATTTGGAAAGATTAGAAAAATATGATTAAAGTGTGTATAATGTATATTAAAAGTTGAAATGCTTAATTGAGAAAAGGAAGTTAATAAAGCTGAAAAGAGTTTATTCTGGAGTAAATAAGGGCTTCCCTGGTGTCTCAGTGGTAAAAAATCTGCCTGCCAATGCAAGATAACACAAGTTTAGTCCCTGGTCCAGGAAGATCCCACATGCCATGAAGCAGCTAATAAACCTGTGCACCAAAAAAAGAAACACACACACACACAAAAACATTGTGGAATAAATAAAAAGTATCAGATGGAATATAGTAAAGTTACAGGGTTTAGTATTTTAGGAGATTTTGTTCCATTTGAAAATGATTTAGATCTAATACAGTAAAAAAAAAATGCCCTTATATACTGTAAGGTGTTTTGCCTCAAAGTTTGTTTCTCATTGTATTTGTGCCCTTGTGATTATTTTTATTTCTAAGAAAAAGAAATTAGAGCAAGGAAAAGAAATCATGTTTTTGGAGAGAAGATTATGTTCTTTTTGTATTTGTGTTTTAGTCCTCAAATGATCTCTAGGTTCTCTCCACAAGAGTAGAGAACAAATAATAACCGTTTTCATTTCCAGGGAGCTTCCACAATAATATGAATCTTTAAAATGTATCTTAAATTACTTGAAGAGGGTGTTCTTCTTTTTTAATGGGAAGCACTAATAAACCCCAGTGGTGATATTATCTTATAACCAAGCCCTTTGTTACATCATCTTCCACTTGGGA